>BTPG01000006.1:212487709-212785209 GCA_036245525.1 Semisulcospira habei
TAATATGCACATTTAAACATCACCGGCCTAACACACGAGGACAACTGTTAACAGGTAATATGCACATTTAAACATCACCGGCCTAACACACGAGGACAACTGTTAACAGGTAATATGCACATTTAAACATCACCGGCCTAACACACGAGGACAACTGTTAACAGGTAATATGCACATTTAAACACCACCGGCCTAACACACGAGAACAACTGTTAACAGGTAATATGCACATTTAAACATCACCGGCCTAACACACGAGGACAACTGTTAACAGGTAATATGCACATTTAAACACCACCGGCCTAACACACGAGGACAACTGTTAACATGTAATATGCACATTTAAACACCACCGGCCTAACACACGAGGACAACTGTTAACAGGTAATATGCACATTTAAACACCACCAGCCTAACACACGAGGACAACTGTTAACAGGTAATATGCACATTTAAACATCACCGGCCTAACACACGAGGACAACTGTTAACAGGTAATATGCACATTTAAACACCACCGGCCTAACACACGAGGACAACTGTTAACAGGTAATATGCACATTTAAACACCACCGGCCTAACACACGAGGACAACTGTTAACAGGTAATATGCACATTTAAACACCACCGGCCTAACACACGAGGACAACTGTTAACAGGTAATATGCACATTTAAACACCACCGGCCTAACACACGAGGACAACTGTTAACAGGTAATATGCACATTTAAACACCACCGGCCTAACACACGAGGACAACTGTTAACAGGTAATATGCACATTTAAACATCACCGGCCTAACACACGAGAACAACTGTTAACAGGTAATATGCACATTTAAACATCACCGGCCTAACACACGAGGACAACTGTTAACAGGTAATATGCACATTTAAACACCACCGGCCTAACACACGAGGACAACTGTTAACAGGTAATATGCATATTTAAACACCACCGGCCTAACACACGAGGACAACTGTTAACAGGTAATATGCACATTTAAACATCACCGGCCTAACACACGAGGACAACTGTTAACAGGTAATATGCACATTTAAACATCACCGGCCTAACACACGAGGACAACTGTTAACAGGTAATATGCACATTTAAACACCACCGGCCTAACACACGAGGACAACTGTTAACAGGTAATATGCACATTTAAACACCACCGGCCTAACACACGAGGACAACTGTTAACAGGTAATATGCACATTTAAACACCACCGGCCTAACACACAAGGACAACTGTTAACAGGTAATATGCACATTTAAACACCACCGGCCTAACAGCACGAGGACAACTGTTAACAGGTAATATGCACATTTAAACATCACCGGCCTAACACACGAGGACAACTGTTAACAGGTAATATGCACATTTAAACACCACCGGCCTAACACACGAGGACAACTGTTAACATGTAATATGCACATTTAAACACCACAGGCCTAACACACGAGGACAACTGTTAACAGGTAATATGCACATTTAAACATCACCGGCCTAACACACGAGGACAACTGTTAACAGGTAATATGCACATTTAAACATCACCGGCCTAACACACGAGGACAACTGTTAACAGGTAATATGCACATTTAAACATCACCGGCCTAACACACGAGGACAACTGTTAACAGGTAATATGCACATTTAAACACCACCGGCCTAACACACGAGGACAACTGTTAACAGGTAATATGCACATTTAAACACCACCGGCCTAACACACGAGGACAACTGTTAACAGGTAATATGCACATTTAAACACCACCGGCCTAACACACGAGGACAACTGTTAACAGGTAATATGCACATTTAAACATCACCGGCCTAACACACGAGGACAACTGTTAACAGGTAATATGCACATTTAAACATCACCGGCCTAACACACGAGGACAACTGTTAACAGGTAATATGCACATTTAAACACCACCGGCCTAACACACGAGGACAACTGTTAACAGGTAATATGCACATTTAAACACCACCGGCCTAACACACGAGGACAACTGTTAACAGGTAATATGCACATTTAAACATCACCGGCCTAACACACGAGGACAACTGTTAACAGGTAATATGCACATTTAAACATCACCGGCCTAACACACGAGGACAACTGTTAACAGGTAATATGCACATTTAAACACCACCGGCCTAACACACGAGGACAACTGTTAACAGGTAATATGCACATTTAAACACCACCGGCCTAACACACGAGGACAACTGTTAACAGGTAATATGCACATTTAAACATCACCGGCCTAACACACGAGGACAACTGTTAACAGGTAATATGCACATTTAAACACCACCGGCCTAACACACAAGGACAACTGTTAACAGGTAATATGCACATTTAAACACCACCGGCCTAACAGCACGAGGACAACTGTTAACAGGTAATATGCACATTTAAACATCACCGGCCTAACACACGAGGACAACTGTTAACAGGTAATATGCACATTTAAACACCACCGGCCTAACACACAAGGACAACTGTTAACAGGTAATATGCACATTTAAACACCACCGGCCTAACACACGAGGACAACTGTTAACAGGTAATATGCACATTTAAACACCACCGGCCTAACACACGAGGACAACTGTTAACAGGTAATATGCACATTTAAACATCACCGGCCTAACACACGAGGACAACTGTTAACAGGTAATATGCACATTTAAACACCACCGGCCTAACACACGAGGACAACTGTTAACAGGTAATATGCACATTTAAATATCACCGGCCTAACACGAGGACAACTGTTAACAGGTAATATGCACATTTAAACACCACCGGCCTAACACACGAGAACAACTGTTAACAGGTAATATGCACATTTAAACATCACCGGCCTAACACACGAGGACAACTGTTAACAGGTAATATGCACATTTAAACACCACCGGCCTAACACACGAGGACCACTGTTAACATGTAATATGCACATTTAAACACCACCGGCCTAACACACGAGGACAACTGTTAACAGGTAATATGCACATTTAAACACCACCAGCCTAACACACGAGGACAACTGTTAACAGGTAATATGCACATTTAAACATCACCGGCCTAACACACGAGGACAACTGTTAACAGGTAATATGCACATTTAAACACCACCGGCCTAACACACGAGGACAACTGTTAACAGGTAATATGCACATTTAAACACCACCGGCCTAACACACGAGGACAACTGTTAACAGGTAATATGCACATTTAAACACCACCGGCCTAACACACGAGGACAACTGTTAACAGGTAATATGCACATTTAAACACCACCGGCCTAACACACGAGGACAACTGTTAACAGGTAATATGCACATTTAAACACCACCGGCCTAACACACGAGGACAACTGTTAACAGGTAATATGCACATTTAAACTTCACCGGCCTAACACACGAGAACAACTGTTAACAGGTAATATGCACATTTAAACATCACCGGCCTAACACACGAGGACAACTGTTAACAGGTAATATGCACATTTAAACACCACCGGCCTAACACACGAGGACAACTGTTAACAGGTAATATGCATATTTAAACACCACCGGCCTAACACACGAGGACAACTGTTAACAGGTAATATGCACATTTAAACATCACCGGCCTAACACACGAGGACAACTGTTAACAGGTAATATGCACATTTAAACATCACCGGCCTAACACACGAGGACAACTGTTAACAGGTAATATGCACATTTAAACACCACCGGCCTAACACACGAGGACAACTGTTAACAGGTAATATGCACATTTAAACACCACCGGCCTAACACACGAGGACAACTGTTAACAGGTAATATGCACATTTAAACATCACCGGCCTAACACACGAGGACAACTGTTAACAGGTAATATGCACATTTAAACACCACCGGCCTAACACACAAGGACAACTGTTAACAGGTAATATGCACATTTAAACACCACCGGCCTAACAGCACGAGGACAACTGTTAACAGGTAATATGCACATTTAAACATCACCGGCCTAACACACGAGGACAACTGTTAACAGGTAATATGCACATTTAAACACCACCGGCCTAACACACGAGGACAACTGTTAACATGTAATATGCACATTTAAACACCACCGGCCTAACACACGAGGACAACTGTTAACAGGTAATATGCACATTTAAACATCACCGGCCTAACACACGAGGACAACTGTTAACAGGTAATATGCACATTTAAACATCACCGGCCTAACACACGAGGACAACTGTTAACAGGTAATATGCACATTTAAACATCACCGGCCTAACACACGAGGACAACTGTTAACAGGTAATATGCACATTTAAACACCACCGGCCTAACACACGAGGACAACTGTTAACAGGTAATATGCACATTTAAACACCACCGGCCTAACACACGAGGACAACTGTTAACAGGTAATATGCACATTTAAACACCACCGGCCTAACACACGAGGACAACTGTTAACAGGTAATATGCACATTTAAACATCACCGGCCTAACACACGAGAACAACTGTTAACAGGTAATATGCACATTTAAACATCACCGGCCTAACACACGAGGACAACTGTTAACAGGTAATATGCACATTTAAACACCACCGGCCTAACACACGAGGACAACTGTTAACAGGTAATATGCATATTTAAACACCACCGGCCTAACACACGAGGACAACTGTTAACAGGTAATATGCACATTTAAACATCACCGGCCTAACACACGAGGACAACTGTTAACAGGTAATATGCACATTTAAACATCACCGGCCTAACACACGAGGACAACTGTTAACAGGTAATATGCACATTTAAACACCACCGGCCTAACACACGAGGACAACTGTTAACAGGTAATATGCACATTTAAACATCACCGGCCTAACACACGAGGACAACTGTTAACAGGTAATATGCACATTTAAACACCACCGGCCTAACACACAAGGACAACTGTTAACAGGTAATATGCACATTTAAACACCACCGGCCTAACAGCACGAGGACAACTGTTAACAGGTAATATGCACATTTAAACATCACCGGCCTAACACACGAGGACAACTGTTAACAGGTAATATGCACATTTAAACACCACCGGCCTAACACACGAGGACAACTGTTAACATGTAATATGCACATTTAAACACCACCGGCCTAACACACGAGGACAACTGTTAACAGGTAATATGCACATTTAAACATCACCGGCCTAACACACGAGGACAACTGTTAACAGGTAATATGCACATTTAAACATCACCGGCCTAACACACGAGGACAACTGTTAACAGGTAATATGCACATTTAAACACCACCGGCCTAACACACAAGGACAACTGTTAACAGGTAATATGCACATTTAAACACCACCGGCCTAACAGCACGAGGACAACTGTTAACAGGTAATATGCACATTTAAACATCACCGGCCTAACACACGAGGACAACTGTTAACAGGTAATATGCACATTTAAACACCACCGGCCTAACAGCACGAGGACAACTGTTAACAGGTAATATGCACATTTAAACACCACCGGCCTAACAGCACGAGGACAACTGTTAACAGGTAATATGCACATTTAAACACCACCGGCCTAACAGCACGAGGACAACTGTTAACAGGTAATATGCACATTTAAACACCACCGGCCTAACAGCACGAGGACAACTGTTAACAGGTAATATGCACATTTAAACACCACCGGCCTAACAGCACGAGGACAACTGTTAACAGGTAATATGCACATTTAAACACCACCGGCCTAACAGCACGAGGACAACTGTTAACAGGTAATATGCACATTTAAACACCACCAGCCTAACACACGAGGACAACTGTTAACATGTAATATGCACATTTAAACACCACCGGCCTAACAGCACGAGGACAACTGTTAACAGGTAATATGCACATTTAAACACCACCGGCCTAACAGCACGAGGACAACTGTTAACAGGTAATATGCACATTTAAACATCACCGGCCTAACACACGAGGACAACTGTTAACAGGTAATATGCATATTTAAACACCACCGGCCTAACAGCACGAGGTGTTAACCCCCCAGAAGCCCCGCAGTTGCCGGAGCTGATGAGGATCTATGCCTGTTGTAGACACCGCTTTGTATCCATGTGCCTGGGACGCCTGTTGAATTAACCCTTATCATACTGAGGCTAACAGCTTCAAATCTGTCCACTGCCATATGCACGCTACACTACACTGGGGCGGTCCGTGGCGCAGTGGTTAAGGCGCCTGCCACCAATGCTAAAGGTGCGTGGTTCGACTACGGGTTCCGGCGTCGGATTTTTCTCCTCTAGTGTCACCGTTCATTCGGGCGGACCGTCGGGGGTTCTTTCTCCGGGTACTCCCGCTCTTCCTCCCCCTCCACTTTGGTATCAGTTTCAGCCCACTTAATCAAATTTCAAATACAAACGATTTTGAATTTCCAAAAACTACAGTAGCCTCGCTTGAGCTTGCCCTTAGCACCACGTGAATGTTCTGTGTTTATGTACAGTGTGTGAGTGAATGCGCGTGATTCACGTGAGCGTGCTTGTTGGGTTCAGTTCGCGGCGGCGCTTTGAGCCGATTTTCAATTGGGATAAAGCGCCTATTTAATGCGCTTATTATTATTATAGTACTTACAGATAAAGATATAGACCAATGGCTTTAGGTCAAGGGTAGTGCCAGAATAGCTTGGCGCCTAGAGGCGCCAAGCTATTCTGGCACTACCTTAGTGCCGATAAACAGACAGATGTGATTACTTGACTCGAATCAAATGTCCTCGTCTTCGACTCGGGCATTTTGATTCGAGTCTCGTAATCACATCTGCCTGTTGTCGCACTATATCAAGCAAAATGTTGCTCAATATAACATTTAGTGCCCATAGAAGGCAGATGTGATTACGAGACCCGAATCAAAATGTCCGAGTCGTAAGACGAGGATATTTTGATCGGGTCAAGTAATCACATCTGTCTGTTTATCGGCACCATATCAAGCAAAATGTTGCTAATAATATGCATGTACCCAGTCCAAAACAAAACTTTACCAGAATCCTTCTGATTACCGCCATTGGTGCTGAAGTGGTCAATTTCACTATATTTGGACATAAAACGTCCCAGCTTGACACTACAAACCGAAAGGTACTCAGTGCAAATCAACCCAGGCCTACATCTACCCAGTGCAAATGTGTTCCTCTGATTTTCCATATATTTTTAGAACTAAATAAACTCAGCGTGAATCTTCACAGCATGATTCCACCTAGCATAAATCGACAAAGGCTTGAATGTACTCAAATAAAAATATCTCAATGGAATAGCGACAGCATACATTTACACTGGGTAGATTTACGCCCAGGTTTATTCAGGCTGTGTAGACTTTTGCAGGATATTTTCACCTTTTTCAGATTTGCGCTAAAATATAACGAATTTACCCCTTGAGCGCCACTGATACTGGCACTGTGTGTACTACACGTACTAGAACAATCACGTCACCACAAAACTCATTAACGTCACAATCTAGGGCCCGCATAGACTGGAGTTAACGTCAGACTTTTCTGAAATGTTGCAAAGGAGGTGACATGACGTAAAGTTTACATGCACATAACATGCATGAAGGGAACTTTACCATCCAACACCAAATGTATGCTTCAAACATACAGAACTCAGCAAATCTGACACTGCTGAACATGTTCCAATGCGCAAATTCCCTCTCGCACGCCTCCGATGTTGGAGCGGAAAACAAGCGGATAAGCTGCCTTAGGTGCGACCACAGACATTAATAACTATGTCTATTTATGAACCTGTGTGTGATACTTCCGATGTGTGTTTGTCTCTGTCCAAATGGTGACCTGTTGTGTGCCCCGTAATGGACTGTCGACTGACAGCGCGGAGATTTCGTGTGACTGTGTAGACATCAGTGCTTTATATAATCGTGCGTGTTGTTGAGTCAAGTCTACTTGTAATTAGAACACGGATAATGGCGGAAAATGCCGGCAGGTTTGTTTATTTAGTCCTTTTCTAAGGTTGTCACGATCACTAGCGGACATCAGTGTCGTCAATCTCAATGTAATTAGAACACGGATAATGGCGGAAAATGCCGGCAGGTTTGTTTATTTAGTCCTTGTCTAAGGTTGTCACTGTCACTAGCGGACATCAGTGTCGTCAATCTCAATAGTATGGCGATTCGATTCGTGTGTTCGCTGCTGTCTATTTTCCGTTTATGTGTGTGTGGGAAAGAAATGTCGAGCGTGCGTACACACTAAGAAGTATTTCATTACTAGTGAGCATAAGGAGCTTGCTAATGTGACAGTATGAACATCTGAGCGTTTTTGTTTTGACAGAGACAAGCATCAAGATCGAGTCTTTATGGTCTGCAAGGGATTATGGGAAGGAAAGTATATCAAGCAAGTTCATGAATATTAATTTGCTTGTTATACAATATATCAGTACATGTGTCAAAGGGGACATTTTATGCAGTGGGTACATAGAGTCATACTGACAATATCCCCCTTCTGCCTCCCCCCCCCCCCCACCCCGCTTCAAGGAAAACAATAACTAAAAAAAGAAATGAACAGAAATATAGTTATAATATTATGCACAGACCTAACTGGGACTGTTTTCCAAACACATAAGAAACCAATATTTCATCAAACGACATGTTTGACACCAACACTTGACTGGGTGCACAGCGTGTTCCCGATAGAACGCGCACGTCAGACAGCTTGACCGCACTGCTCCATTGCCTGACAGCCTGACCGCACTGCTCCATTGCCTGACAGCCTGACCGCACTGCTCCAATGCCTGACAGCCTGACCGCACTGCTCTATAGCCAGACCGCCTGACCTCACTGCTCCATCGCCAGACCGCCTGACCTCACTGCTCCATCGCCAGGCCGCCTGACCTCACTGCTCCATCGCCAGACCGCCTGACCTCACTGCTCCATCGCCAGACCGCCTGACCTCACTGCTCCATCGCCAGACTGCCTGACCTCACTGCTCCATCGCCAGGCCGCCTGACCTCACTGCTCCATCGCCAGGCCGCCTGACCTCACTGCTCCATCGCCAGACTGCCTGACCTCACTGCTCCATCGCCAGGCCGCCTGACCTCACTGCTCCATCGCCAGGCCGCCTGACCTCACTGCTCCATCGCCAGGCCGCCTGACCTCACTGCTCCATTGCCAGACAGCCTGACCTCACTGCTCCATCGCCAGACCGCCTGACCTCACTGCTCCATCGCCAGACCGCCTGACCTCACTGCTCCATCGCCAGGCCGCCTGACCTCACTGCTCCATCGCCAGGCCGCCTGACCTCACTGCTCCATCGCCAGACAGCCTGACCGCTGATTAGAAACCTGTTCCATCGCCAGACAGCCTGACCGCTGATTAAAAACCTGTTCCATCGCCAGACAGCCTGACCGCTGATTAGAAACCTGTTCCATCGCCAGACAGCCTGACCGCTGATTAAAAACCTGTTCCATTGCCAGACAGCCTGACCGCTGATTAGAAACCTGTTCCATCGCCAGACAGCCAGACCGCTGATTAAAAACGTCGGCACTGCTCCATCGCCAGACAGCCTGACCGCTGACTAGAAACGTCAAAATTGCTCCATATGTTGGCTTCAAACACCAACTGCCATCACCAAGCCGATTACTTGTCAGAACACGCGTATTACTTGTCGCAACATGCGTATTACTTGTCACAACATGAGTATTACTTGTCACAACATGTATTACTTGTCACAACATGCGTATTACTTGTCACAACATGCGTATTACTTGTCACAACATACGTATTACTTGTCACAACATGCGTATTACTTGTCACAACATGCGTATTACTTGTCACAACATGCGTATTACTTGTCACAACATGCGTATTACTTGTCACAACGCGTATCAGAACAAGCTGACTTACTTTAACCCATTTACCCAAAGCCAAATTGTCCAAATGTTAATAGTGTCACCTGACAACTATGTACCAGCCGCAGGAGATTGATCGACCATGATACTTCAAGCGTAGCGCCTGCTTAGCTTAGCGCCTGATTAGCTTAGCGCTGATGGTGCCAAGTTAATCTCGCACTACGCTTGAATTATCATGGTCGATCCATCTTCTGTTTTAGTGTGTCGGGGGTCGTCACAACACCAACATTCCGCTACTGACTCACTCACTTGTTGACTTACTCGCTTCAGTGCTGACTTACTCGCTTGCTGACAGATGCCTGCAGTCCCCGACACGTCATCAATGGCAATGTCCCCGTAGATGTCTCCTCCCCTGACGGCCCTGATGATGATCTTGATTTTGTCTCCAATGCTGGCGTGGGGCTGTAGCGAAATCTGCGCCTGGCGCCACGCCTGACCTTTGTCCCCGGTAATGTTTAACAGTAGTGTTTTCGTTCTGTCCACAACCTGACGTGAAGAAAGGCAGTATCAGTAGTGTTCTTGCTCTGCCCTTACTATAACACTATCAGTAGTGTTCTAGTTCTGCCCTCAATATAACACTATCAGCAGTGCTCTCGTTCTGCCCTCAATATAACACTACTAGCAGTGCTCTCGTTCTGCCCTCAATATAACACTACTAGCAGTGCTCTCGTTCTGCCCTCAATATAACACTACTAGCAGTGCTCTCGTTCTGCCCTCAATATAACACTACTAGCAGTGCTCTCGTTCTGCCCTCAATATAACACTACTAGCAGTGCTCTCGTTCTGCCCTCAATATAACACTACTAGCAGTGCTCTCGTTCTGCCCTCAATATAACACTACTAGCAGTGCTCTCGTTCTGCCCTCAATATAACACTATCAGCAGTGCTCTCGTTCTGCCCTCAATATAACACTACTAGCAGTGCTCTCGTTCTGCCCTCAATATAACACTACTAGCAGTGCTCTCGTTCTGCCCTCAATATAACACTACTAGCAGTGCTCTCGTTCTGCCCTCAATATAACACTACTAGCAGTGCTCTCGTTCTGCCCTCAATATAACACTATCAGCAGTGCTCTCGTTCTGCCCTCAATATAACACTACTAGCAGTGCTCTCGTTCTGCCCTCAATATAACACTACTAGCAGTGCTCTCGTTCTGCCCTCAATATAACACTACTAGCAGTGCTCTCGTTCTGCCCTCAATATAACACTATTAGCAGTGCTCTCGTTCTGCCCTCAATATAACACTACTAGCAGTGCTCTCGTTCTGCCCTCAATATAACACTATCAGCAGTGCTCTCGTTCTGCCCTCAATATAACACTACTAGCAGTGCTCTCGTTCTGCCCTCAATATAACACTATCAGCAGTGCTCTCGTTCTGCCCTCAATATAACACTACTAGCAGTGCTCTCGTTCTGCCCTCAATATAACACTATTAGCAGTGCTCTCGTTCTGCCCTCAATATAACACTACTAGCAGTGCTCTCGTTCTGCCCTCAATATAACACTATCAGCAGTGCTCTCGTTCTGCCCTCAATATAACACTACTAGCAGTGCTCTCGTCAGTTCTGCCCTCAATATAACACTACTAGCAGTGCTCTCGTTCTGCCCTCAATATAACACTACTAGCAGTGCTCTCGTTCTGCCCTCAATATAACACTACTAGCAGTGCTCTCGTTCTGCCCTCAATATAACACTATCAGCAGTGCTCTCGTTCTGCCCTCAATATAACACTATCAGCAGTGCTCTCGTTCTGCCCTCAATTTGACATGAAGTAAAACGGCAGCAGAACTCGAGTGTGTATTGACCAAAGGTCGTTGACTGTAACAGCATAGTATTAGTAGACAGCAGTGAAACACACAGCCTACGATTCGGGGGGTGGGGTGGGGGTCAGATGTGGTGGGTGGGGTGGGGGGTGTGCGGGGGGGGGGGGGGGAAGGGGGAGGGGTGGGGGTGGGTGAGGATAAGGGGTGGGAAGGTATGGGGTGCGCAGAGTGTCTGACATGTTACTTTCCAGCCATTAAAAGGGGTGGGGGAGGGGTGGAGGGGGTGGGGTGGGGGTGGGGGCGGAGGGGGAGTGGAGACAGGGCAAGGCAAGCGACAGCCTGTCTTTCGAAAAAAAAAAAATGGCAATCTTATTTTCTCTTCCGATTTTTGAAATATGTGATTGGGGGGGGGGGGGGGGGGGGGAGGGGGAGACCGCCACGGTTCCTACGCCACTGATGGTGATAGCATTTTTGATCAGAATGGCGCATATGCCGCAGGTGGTGACATAGGTTTGCAAAACCGTGGGAAGGTAACAGTGGAGAGTTACATGTGAAGACACAGACCCAGTGCGCCAAGCAGCCCACGCTCAGATCAGATTGCCTTGTACATATGTGGAAGGACACTGTTGCACTCATGTGCAAAGCTGATTTTCGATGATCTAGTACACTGAACGTGTGATCATAATATAGATTCTTGCATCGGTGTTCAGGTGATACTGAGAATCTCACTCGAGTGGATTTATACCTTTATCCTATGACCGAAAGTGAGTACGGTAAGGTTTTAAGGCCACGAGGGTGAGAATCTCAGTATCACCTAAACACTGATGTCAGAATCTACTTCATACTTACCTTTCTCTAAACCCGATGTGAGTTGGTTTTCGGCACACGGCTAATCACAACACAGCCGCCATTGTGTCTCGTCAAAGATCATGATGTAATTTACTTTGTAACGTGACGTCAATATTTTAGATGCCAGTACACGATGACGTAATAGCGCAATACATGACGAAATGTGGCAGTCGTCAATATGAAATGGCGTCATTGTGCATGAGCTGAAAATTGGTCAAGTACCATTGGGTGTGCCCGTACCTTTTTGTGACACTTTCTATAATACAATTTTGTGCGCACGTGGCCGTTCACTCAGCAGGACTGTATCACACTGTATAACGCTGTATCACGCTGTATCACAAGGTGATTAGCGGCGGAGTTACTAATCAAACTGTACGATCAAACAAGAAAGAAAAAGGAATCAGTTGTAGAAGTAAACAGGTCGTGTTCAATGGGTAGAAGAAAAGAAAAGAAGTACCCAACGGAAAAAGAAACACGCTTAGAAAAGACGGGTACAACACAATTTATTAATATTTCGGGTAAATATCCTTTGTCAAAATAGACAAATAGAGAGATTAGCCGCTACTTATCTTCATTCGCACATTTGTAGCACATTCCTTTTGCGAATGAAGATAAGTAGCGGCTAATCTCTCTGTTTGTTTGTCTATTTTGACAAAGGGTATTTACCCGACATATTAATAAATTGTGTTGTACCCGTCTTTTCTAAGCGTGTTTCTTTCTCCGTTGGGTACTTCTTTGCATTTTACACGCTTGGCAGTCACCATTTTGGTCTGAATGGGTAGAAGGTAATGGTTTAAAGCTGCAGCCAGTATTCTTGGTTCCTGGCTAATGTCGTTACCTACATACTGAACGTTGCCATATTGCACTCAACACTGGAATCCGAGTGTGACAAACAGAAACACATACATCGTACACATATACCTCGTACACCTCCACACATACCTCATACACCTCCACACACACCTCCACACATCCCTCATACACCTTTACACATACCTCAATCTCTACACATCCCTCAAACACCTCCGCACATACCTCATACACCTCCACACATACCTCATACACTTTTACATATACCTCAATCTCCAAAAATACCTCATACACCTCCACACATACCTCATACACCTCCACACATACCTCATACACCTCCACACATCCCTCATACACCTCCACACACACCTCATACACCTCCACACATACCTCATACACTTTTACATATACCTCAATCTCTAAAAATACCTCATACACCTCCACACATATCTCATACACCTCCACACATACCTCATACACCTCCACACACACCTCATACACCTCCACACATCCCTCATACACTTTTACATATACCTCAATCTCCAAAAATGCCTCATACACCTCCACACATACCTCATACACCTCCAGAGAACCGATGGTGTTGCCGTACATGAAGTACCAGAAACGCAGACACATGGGCGAGTCCAGGGTGAACTGGGGGGACTCTAAATCTGCCCTCTCACCTTCCCTCGCGTCATTCGCCTCCAGGTAGATGTACTGGCCTTCCACTGTATAGACACACACACACGCACGCAAGCACACACGCACGCACGCACGCACACACACGCACGCACGCACGCACACACACACACGCACACCGGATGAAGTCCTCTGCTTGACTTGCCCATGACTTGAGAGTGCTTTAGACACAGGGACACACCTTAATGGTGCTTTAGAAACGGGGACACACCTTAATGGTGCTATAGAAACAGGGACACACCTTAATGGTGCTGTAGAAATAGGGACACACCTTAATGGTGCTTTAGAAACAGGGACACATCTTAATGGTGCTTTAGAAACAGGGACACACCTTAATGGTGCTTTAGAAATAGGGACACACATTAATGGTGCTTTAGAAATAGGGACACACCTTAATGGTGCTTTAGAAACAGGGACACACCTTGATGGTGCTTTAGAAATAGGGACACACCTTAATGGTGCTTTAGAAACAGGGACACACCTTGATGGTGCTTTAGAAATAGGGACACACCTTAATGGTGCTTTAGAAACAGGGACACACCTTGATGGTGCTTTAGAAACAGGGACACACCTTGATGGTGCTTTAGAAATAGGGACACACCTTAATGGTGCTTTAGAAACAGGGACACACCTTGATGGTGCTTTAGAAATAGGGACACACCTTAATGGTGCTTTAGAAATAGGGACACACCTTAATGGTGCTTTAGACACAGGGGCACACCTTAATGGTGCTATAGAAACGGGCACACACCTTAATGGTGCTATAGAAACGGGGACACACCTGAATGGTGCCTTAATTAATCTACCCCCACGGCGGCATTTCCAAATTGTACAGGTGTCACCTAAAAACTATGTACCAGTTGCAGGAGACAGATCAACCATGATAATTTAAGTGTAGGCTGTGTCCGATTAGCTTGGCGCCTGATGGCACCAGCTAATCTGGCACTACCCTTGAATCCATCTCCCGCTGTAGGGCGTTGGGGTTAAATGGGTTACCTTACATATGACTATAGGACTATGACTATAGGACTATGCTGGACGCCTGCACACACCATGCCTCGCCAGCCACTTACCTTACATATGACTATAGGACTATGACTATAGGACTATGCTGGACGCCTGCACACACCATGCCTCGTCAGCCACTTACCTTACATATGACTATAGGACTATGCTGGACGCCTGCACACACCATGCCTCGTCAGCCACTTACCTTACATATTCACAAACCATATAGGTGAGGCTAGCGCTGGCAGAATTGTACACAAAGCAATGGGAATCACTCAGCGCTGGACAGACAAACAGTTAGATCCACCACGCCTCGTCAGCCACTTACCTTACATATGACTATATGACTTTAGGACTATGCTGGACCTCCTGCACACACCACGCCTCGTCAGCCACTTACCTTTCGGGTTTGTGTGGTCTCGCGGTGGTCCCGTGAATCCCGTAGTGGTGGCTCCACGGTGTTGAGTCCAGTCCAGCTTCAAAGTGTCCGTGTAACTCTGGCTCCACGCGCACAAACCCGTGTCAAAGGTACACTCCAAATCTGCAACACACGCACGCACGCACACAGAGGGCACACGCCGTGAGAGGGGACCACAGGCGAATATGGAGAGCAAGAGGAGGGTGGAAGAAAAGTGTTCTCATAGCAGGGATGACAAAACTCATGCCACTAGGATGGGTCTTTCCTATGGAAACGCTAGATACACCTTAGACAAGAAAGGCACAGCCCTTATGGCTCATGTGTATGACCAATCCACATAATAAGTGTGACCTTTGCGATCTTGACCTTTCCAAAAGGTCACTGAAATGTGTTCAAGTGTCTAATCATTAAGTAAAGAGTTGGCTTTTGTACCAGTGAAATTCTCAAAATGTATGCATTTTCCGACCCTACGACGTGACCCATGACCTTTGTGATGGAGTGACTAAATTTGCATGCATACAAAGGTGTTATCATCAGCTACCTTTATGTCAAGTTTGATTGAACATTTTGCGAAAAAATTGATGAAAGCTACAACTCTATGGAAAACTGGCATTTTTTTCACACACTTTCCGAGGGTCCTCCAAATTAGTATGCATAGATAGGCTTTATCAATACCAAGTGCGGGATTGAAGTTGACAAGTGTATTTGAGAAAAAACATTTGGGTTTTTTGGGTCAAAATATGGCTTTTTTTTTTTTTTACCTATTTCTTGACACTCCATGACCCTTGGCCTTTGCGAGGGGACCACCTAATTAGTATGCATAGAAAGGTCTTATCATTAACTAGCTTTTCGGAAAATCTTAAAAATTCCCTAAGTTGTCAATAAGATGGGATGAACCATAACCCACAAGGTCTCTTCTATATGCGAGCTGTCCTCGCTGTCAAGGGTCTCTACTTTTCGTCTTTGACCTGATTCTGATGTTAAAATATTTCCTAGTGAAAAGGCTTGGCAGATCTGAAAATGCGTCAGTGAGCTGTATAAGGGCGCAGTGCATACGCGTCATTGGTCTGTCAAACGTCATTTATCATGACGTATTTCTTAACTTTTTCGTTTTTAAGTAATTTTATATTTTCCGTGATAAGAGATTCACTTTCGCTTCAAGACTTCATGAATATTAAGGAGGGCCCATGAGGATCTATGTCTCTTGGAGATGCGCGCATGTGTGTGTGTGTGTGAGTGAGAGAGAGAGAGAGAGAGAGAGAGAGAGAGAGAGAGAGAGAGAGAGAGAGAGAGAGAGAGAGAGAGAGAGAGAGAGAGAGAGAGAGAGAGAGAGAGAGAGAGAGAGAGAGATGAAATAAAATGAAACTTTATTTGTCAACGGATGAAGTAATTAGCACGTGTGCCATTTTTCATACTTGCCGTTGCTACTCTACAAACACAGGGTAATAATTGTAATACTAATAGTATCAAATTACACAAAGGAAAGATTGGGAGACATTAAACATGAAGAGACATGAAATAAAATTCATTCATTCATTCGGTCATACATACAAAAATTATTTTAAAAAAAACACACAACGCGCGCAAACACACACACACGCGCGCGCGCACGCACGCACACACAGACACGCGCTAATGATAACCTATATTATTATACTAAGCAAATCAATTGAATCATAGTGAAAATTCACTTAAGAAGCAAAAATTATTTAGATATAAACAGAAACATGAATTATGTAATTAGGCGATTATTATTAGTATAGACAAACCATACGGCAGCATGCACTGATTTCGATATGCACATATTCGATACGGATACTTGTGGTAGATTATGTATCAGCAGACAAGTACTTGAGGAGGCATTCCTTGAAAGAAGAGAGGGAGCTAGCGTGTGTTATACATGTAGGCAGTTTGTTCCAGAAAGATGCGCCTGAGAAAGATACACTGGTTTTAAATAGATCTATCCTGGGGCGCGGTGTAATAATGTTTCGTCTTGAAGTAGAATAACCTGAACTTGCCTTGGTAAAGAACTTACAAAGATATTCTGGGTGAATCTCATTCCAGATTTTATACATAACCACACCCTTGCGTTTAAAGGTGATCCTTGCTAAGAGGTATCATTTTCATTTTTTTCACGTTTTTCGTCAGTTGTCAGGACTGAATCAGGCAGGATATGTTTCGCTGCTCTCCGATGAAGGGAGTTAAGCCTCTTCAAGTGTATGTCACCGCTGCCATCCCATATCGTGGACGCATAATCGATGTGGGATTTGACATGTGCATTGTAAAATAACTTGCGGGCATCAACATCGATAAAGTACTTCAACTTTGAAAGCATAAAAACATTTCTTTCAACAGTTTTACATACAGCATTTATGTGCGATTGCCACTTCATCTGGTCATCAACAACTTAGATTACACCAAGTAATCGGTGTTCCGTGACCTGATTAACGGTGTCATTATGGATAGAGAGAGAGAGAGAGAGAGAGAGAGAGAGAGAGAGAGAGAGAGAGAGAGAGAGAGAGAGAGAGAGAGAGAGAGAGAGAGAGAGAGAGAGAGAGAGAGAGAGAGAGAGAGAGAGAGAGAATTGAGTATTGGCGTCAATGTTTGCGTGGTGACGAGTTGCTTCTTTTACGTCACCGCCACTGTCTGACTTTCTTCAGAAGTCAAGGCTTTTTACTGTTTCATTTTTTTTTCCTGAAAATAATTAATTTTTACTGAAGAAGTTGAAATGGGACAAAGCAGGCTAACGAACTCATCCAATACCTTTATCCAAACTAGCTATATACACAATTTCAAGTAAATATGACAAATATTACGGATTCTAATCTGGGTCAACCGACTTTCTGTAAACTGACTTTTATGCCTTCAAGGAGACATCCCGTTACAATATGCTGGGAGGCTCTCTTAGCCAGCCCTTGAAGAACGTATTTCGCTAAGTTTCAAGCTTGTGTGTACAGCAATATCGGAGATTCTCGTGTTTACATACATACATACGCACGCACGCACGCAAGCACACACACACACACACACCGCCACACACACCGCCACACACACACACACACACACACACACACACACACACACACACACACACACACACACACACACACACATACACACGCACACGCACATACGGCGCTTCGCGCTCAATGTACGTTTAGCAGCGAGGTTGATGTAACTAGACATGCAATTTTTAAGTCCCTTCTATTTATAGAAGGGGCTTTTTAGGACGGGTCGCGGTGGGGCGAATTTAATAGCATGTCCATGATGTCAAAGGCGGGCAGGCTAAACCTCTAATAAGTGACGTAACAATGAGCGCAGGACATTCGCGTCATTGATTTGTCAAACGTCATTTGTCATGACGTAAGTTTTAGTTTTTACGTAATTTTATATTTTACATGATATGAGTTTCACTTTCGTTTTATAGGCTGGAGAAAATGGTGACAAAACTAGAACTTCACGGTACAATTTCAGTCTGGCTATAATTTGTGTGAAAGCAGGTATCCTTTCAACTTCTTTAGTAAAAAATAATTCTTTAAAAAAAAATAATTAAAACACTTTAAAAAAAACCCTTTACTTCCAGAGAAAGTCAGACAGAGGCGGTGACTTAAAAGAGGCAACTCCGTCACCACGCAGACACTGACATAATACGACGTCATTCTCTCTCTCGCGCGCGGCTCTCTCTCTCTCTCTCTCTCTCTCTCTCTCTCTCTCTCTCTCTCTCTCTCTCTCTCTCTACCAACAATTGTAAGTCAGTACTTCCTGTGCATGGTCGTGCAGGATGCCCAATCAAAAGAGGGATCAGCATGTGTACATTACCTATAGGTCTTTTAAAAAACTAAACAAAGATGCTTTTCTACACGATCTTAGCCTTACACCTTTTCATGATGTGTACAATTGTACTGACCCAGATAAGGCTGTCTCTGTCTTGCTTGATCTGTTCCTAGAGGTGCTAAACAAACACTTGATGAGCCAGAAAGAAGAAAGCGAGTCCGATCCCGTCAGCCTCCCTCATGGATAACCGCGGCCGAAATCAAACAAACAATGGATGACAGAAATAAGGCTAAGAAAGAAAAGAACTTTCATGAATTTAAAAGACTGCGAAATAAAGTTAAGTACTTAGAGAGGCGCAGAGATCGTTTGTAACCCAAACAGTCGAAGAAGACAGAAACCCTTCCTCTATCTGGACAGCACTTAATACGCTTACCAACAACAAGCGTAAACAGTGCAATACCATTCCAGAAAACCTCTCTGCTGAGGAATTTAATAAGCACTTTCTATCAGCCCCCAAAGACTTACTCAGTTCTCACAATCACAATCAGTCGATATATTCTACATCAGAGAAGCTAATAAAGTTCTGTAAGCAAAGATTGTCCTCAGATGATATTTTCGTCATCCCTGATATTGCTGTACACGAGGTAGGCAAATACATTTCCATCCTAAAAAAGAAAACGTCTTCGGGCAGTGATGGTATCAATGGATATATCCTTGACCTGTCGCAACCATACATAGTGGAACCTCTTACATACATTTATAACCTATGTATACAAAAAAATGTCTTCCCAGCAGCTTTCAAAAAATCAAAAATAGTGCCTCTTCCTAAAGCAAAAGATTCCTCTGCAATTAATAATTTTCGCCCCATTTCTCTTCTATCAGTTCTCTCGAAGCCTCTGGAAAAGCATGTTCACAAACATCTTCTGAAATTTCTTGAAGAAAGGTCCCTATTATATCATTACCAGTCAGGTTTTCGTCCCAAGCATTCATGCCACACTGCACTCGCACGAATAGTGAATTTGTGGATCGACAGCATAAATGACAATAAAATGGCTGCTGCTGTCTTCTTGGATCTAAGAAAAGCGTTCGATCTTATCGATCATACCATCTTATTGAAAAAGCTTGCCACCTACTTCAACAATAAGAGCCCCTCAGCTCTTTCGTTTCTGAACTCCTATCTTACAAAAAGAACACAAACAGTCTATGTCAATGGAAAATGTTCTTCGGAACAATTTGTCGAGTATGGCGTGCCCCAGGGGTCTATTTTAGGCCCACTACTGTTTTGTATCTTCATTAACGATCTACCGTTACATATTACGTGTACTGAGGTTGAGTGTGACATGTTTGCCGACGACTCAACATTACATTCTGCTGATAAAACTGTGCTTGAAATTGCAAATAATCTTCAGGAGAGTCTTCATGAAGTCTATCGGTGGTGTAAGGAAAATCGGATGCTTGTAAATCCCTCAAAAACAAAAGGCATGCTTATCACAACCCGCCAGAAACATCAGCTCAAACCTCCATCACTCAACCTTTCTTTTGACTCCATCCCAGTTGAGCAGGTCAGTCAACACCGCCTGCTTGGAGTAATAATATTTTTTTTTGTGTGTGTGCTTTGGCCACAGTAGATCTATGATCACTGGTCGATCATGCACACTTCTCTCCCTTGACAGTGCCTTTTCCTACTCACTTCGTAGTTTTTTTCTAAATTACAGGCACTGGCAGTCAACCCTTTCGGTCTGCTTTTTTAACACAATCTCGACTGCAAATCCTTCCCCCTTTTTAGTAGGTTCTCTCTTAGGGTGCATGGAAATTTGGCTCTAGGTGGAGGCATGGAATGTATGCCCCTGCAGAAACCACAGTAAAATGTGGTCTTCTTTGCAGGTAAGCAGAAGTTCCTTCTTCCTCCAGTATTGCCGATGGTGTGCTGAAGAGGTCGCCAAGACTGAAACAGCTGTCCACACCGGCTAAATATCTGGACCCCCCTTGGGGGGACCTAGATTTAAATTTCCATGCACTAAGTGGCTGGAACAGTGGATATGTGATACGCCCCCCTTCGGGGGGGCTTCCATATGCATTGCTTTCAGTCACTTTCTTAGCGCCCCTCTCTTTCCTATCTCTTTTTTTTTTTGTTGTGTGTGGTGTGCTTTGGCCACAGTAGATCTATGATCACTGGTCGATCATGCACACTTCTCTCCCTTGACAGTGCCTTTTCCTACTCACTTCGTAGTTTTTTTGTAATAATAGATGATGATCTAAGCTGGCAAAACCACCTATGCTACATGAGAAAACATTTGTCCAAAAAGTTGTTTCTACTTTCAAAACTTAAAACGATCATTGACCTTAAGACGCGCAAACTGTTTTTTAATGCCTACATTAAACCACACATTGACTATGCCTCAACAATATGGGATGGCTGCAGCGAAAATCACTTCAAGAAATTAAACTCATTATACAAGCGCGCTGCAAAGCTAATTCTCCCTGATCCGTCTTTATCCACTGATGCCAAGCTGCAGGCCATCGGACTTCTCCCTCTGGTTAAGCACCTCGCACTAAACAAATGTGTATTGATGCACAAAATTCTTAACGAGAAACCTCCACCTTACTTGTCTAGGCTTTTTTCGACAACTGAAAAAAAAATACAGCACCTCCAGAAACAGTCTCTCTATTAAAAGGCCCCGTATATACCTGTTCAAATCTAGCCTGGCTTATTCAGGTGCTCTTTTATGGAATTCTCTTCCTCCCACTATTCAGCAAACCACGTCCCTCTCTCTGTTCAGAAGTAGAGTACATGATTACCTTTCTAAGTCAACGTAATGCTGATCCGTTGTTCTTCTTTGTTTCTAGACATGATACGCTTTATGTTTTTCAATGTTTGCTTTCCAACTTGGTTTTGAAAGTACACAAAATATCATACCTACTTATATGTTAGATATGTGTGCACGCACGTGTTTATGACTATGTGTATGTTAAAAAGTGCGCATGTGCACGAGTACATGTATATATGTCTATGGGCGCGCGAGTGTGTGTGTGTGTGTGTGTGTGTGTGTGTGTGTGTGTGTGTGTGTGTGTGTGTGTATGTGTGTGTGTGTGTGTGTGTGTGTGTGTGTGTGTGTGTGTGTACGTGTGTGAGATGTTTATCTTTAGTTAGTTTTGTTGTTCGGTTGGTATTCCTTTTTTTTTTTTAATATTTTTTTTCTATATATTTAAAGTAGCTCAGCAAGGACAGATTGTAAGAAAGGTCTACGCGCCTAATATCTTAATCCTTGGAAAATAAAGTTTCCTTCGTTCGTTCGTTCGTTCTCTCTCTCTCTCTCTCTCTCTTGTTGTTGCTGTTGTTTTTCCTACGTTTTCTTGTCGCTTTCTTATTCATTATACATTGACATTATTTTTTATTATTTTTTTGCAATATTATTGCTACGTTTGTTCTGTTACCAACATGCCAAAATATAGTGTAAAAACTGCCCCACAACGACCTGATGAGTTGAGAATTGGTCACCTCAACATTTACCATTTAGTTAATAAGGTGCCAGATTTGTCTGTGTTCTTAAACACGCCAACACATTTTCATGTTTTTGGTGTATCCGAGTCGAGGCTCAAAAGCACTGTCAGGGATAACTCCATCTCAGTTCCAAACTTCTCAGTACTCCGCATAGATGCCTCAAGTCCCCAGCACACTGGACTAGCAGTATATATACATGATTCGATAATTAGTAACGTTAAACGACGACAGGACTTAGAGTCAGCCGAAGTTGAAAGTTTATGGGTCGAGGTGAAAACATCTAAATCCCCCACAGTCCTGGTTGGCTTTATCTATAGAAATCCAGCAGCCAACTGGGACTGGTATGATGACTTCGTAGAAATGATGGATAAAGTTAATCAAAGTAAAGATAACATTGTTCTTCTGGGCGACTTTAACATTGACCTACTTAAGCCCAAAGGGCACCATGCTGCATGGGCATCAACAACAGCCTTCATTCGGTTTAAAACAATTAGTTAAAAACCCCACTAGAACCACATCTACATCCTCAACCTTAATTGATCACATTTACGTGACAAATGACGATACAATATCAAATGTGCAGGTTCCCTCCTTAGCTGTTAGCGATCATAACCCAGTATGTTGTAACGTCTCCATGAAACTAGACAAGCAAAAAACTAAAAGACACAAAACTATAAAATATCGCTCCTTTAAACACTTTAATAAAGACGAATTTCTGTGGGACCTGCACAATGCTTCGTTTACTGAGGTTTATGATCACCAATCTCCTGACAGTGCCTTGTCGTGCTGGATGGATCTGTTTCTCAGTGTACTCAATAAACATGCGCTAATACGTGAAAAACGAGTTAAACATTCCACCATACCACCGTGGTTAACAGCGGATATCAAGCAGGCCATGTCATTTAGAGACAAACTGAAAAAAGAGCAAAAGTACGAAGAATACAAAACACAACGCAATCGTGTCAAATATTTAGTTAGAGCGTCTAAGAAGTCTTTTTTCCAACAAAAGATTCGAGACAAAAAGGACACGGCATCTGTTTGGAAAGCTCTGAACGTCATAACAAAGGGTAAATCAGCACCCGAAATCCCATCTCATATGTCAGCTGATATATTAAATAACCATTTCTTAACGACAGCCGAAATATTGGCATTGTCAGCTGCAAATAACAGTAAACCGTATGAAGTGCCGAGTTCTCTCAGAGAACACTTAAAAAAAACAACTATATCAAATACTTTCACCATCCCTGATATTACAGTTGCGGAAGTCGGCAGATATATTTCTAGCATGCCCAACAAAAAGTCTGCTGGCATTGATGGTATTGATAATGAAACCCTAAAAATCTCATTACCGTATACAGTAGAATCACTAACATATATTTTCAACCTCTGCATAAAGCAAAGTACATTTCCAACCATTCTTAAAGAAGCAAAGGTAATCCCAATCCCTAAATCAAAAGATCTTGAAGATATTAATAACTATCGTCCAATCTCCCTTCTGTCAGCTTTGTCAAAACCCCTTGAAAAGCACATTCAAAAACATCTCCTTGATTTTCTGGAAAAAGGTAAATTACTTAATATTCACCAGTCTGGTTTTAGACCGAAACATTCTTGTCAGTCAGCACTGGCACATATTGTAGACAGCTGGCTGGAATCAATCAATAAAAGCCTGATGTCAGGAGCAGTTTTCTTAGACCTTAAAAAGGCGTTTGACCTTGTGGACCATGACATTCTCCTAAATAAGCTAACAGTTTATCACTTGGACGCAACCGCTATAGAATTCTTCCGATCATATCTCGAAGACAGAAAACAAATGGTGTACGCCCATGGAAGATACTCTAAGCAAGGAAATGTAAAATACGGCGTCCCCCAGGGATCTATTTTGGGCCCTCTTCTATTCATACTATTTATTAATGATCTACCGTTGCATATCACTAATTCTGACGTTAATTGTAATCTATTTGCTGACGATACGAGTCTTCATGTTTCTGGCCAAAAAACGACGGACATTAGCCATAGTTTACAATGCAGTCTCAATGAGGTATCTGACTGGTGTAGACAGAACCATATGGTTCTTCACCCAGCAAAAACAAAGAGTATCTTAATCGCCACGCGGCAAAAACATCAACGCCGACTACAGCCATTACAATTACAATTAAACGCTGAACCTGTTGAACAAGTCACTGAGCGTAAATTCTTAGGAATACATGTTGATGATCAACTGTGCTGGGAGACCCATATAAATGCTGTTTGTAAGACCATTGCTAAAAACACTTTCTTATTGTCCCAGCTTAGACATGTAACGGATACAAATACCCGTAAATTGTTTTTTCATGCTCATATAAAGTCCCATGTTGATTATGTCTCCACAGTGTGGGACGGCTGCAGTGATGTCCACATGAAGAGATTAAACTCCATATACAAAAGAGCTGTAAAAATGATAGATAGACGCCCCATCCCTACCACAGACAAATTTAGATATTTAAACATTCTCGGTCTACGTCAGCAACTTACATTAAACAAATGCGTCTATATGCATAAGATACTGAATAATATGACACCCCAGTATCTAACCACTAAATTTATATCTCACCAAGAACGTGAACGGACCTCAAGAAACAATACCTTACCCCTACCACTGCCAAGAATTGACCTTTTTAAAACTAGTATGTCATTCTCTGGTCCGTTTGCTTGGAATTCCATCCCTGCACATTTGAAAACTATTACCTCAACAGGAAGTTTTAAAACAAAACTTTTTGATTACCTGATGAGTCAGACTTAGTACGTTTCTCAGGTACTGTAATATTTCCTGTACCTCACGTATTTCATACAGATGGTTTTTATACTGATGTGTGTGCGCGTGTGTGTGTGTGCTCGTGTTTGTTTGTGCGTGTGGATGTATGTGTGAGCGGCGCGCGTGCGTGCGTCTATGCATGTGTGTGTGATGAGTATTATTATGTTTTCTGTATAAAATGATGCTATTGGGTTTTGTATGTACATATATATTTTATAGTTTCCCTTCTTTTTTATCCTGTAGATGTTAGCAACGGCAAGTTTGTAAAATGACGATTTGTTTTCTGTCAAAACTTTTTACCGTTGAAAAATAAAGTTTCATCATCATCATCTCTCTCTCTCTCTGTCTCTCTCTCTCTCTCTCTCTCTCTCTCTCTCTCTCTCTCTCTCTCTCTCTCTCTCTCTCCTCTGTCTGTCTGAAGTGAATTTTCACTATGATCCAAATGATTTGCTTCGTATATAGGTCAAGTTATCATTAGCGCGTGTCTGTGTGTGCGCGCGAGCCTGTATGTGTCAGTGTGCGCGCGTTGCGTGTACTTTCTGTTTTTCGTTTGTTTTTGCATGACCGAATGAATGAATGAATTTTGTTTAATGTCTCTTCATGTTTAATGTCTCCTAATCACTTTGTGTAATTTGGTACTATTAGTATTACAATTATTATCCTGTGTTTGTAGAGTAGCAACGGCAAGTATGAAAAAATGGCACACGTGCTAATTACTTCATCCGTTGAGAAATAAAGTTTCATTTCATTTCAAAGTTTCATTTCATTTCATTTCATTTCTCTCTCTCTCTCTCTCTCTCTCTCTCTCTCTCTCTCTCTCTCTCTCTCTCTCTCTCTCTCTCTCTCTCTCTCTCTCTCTCTCTCTCTCACACACACACACACACACATACACACAAACATGTGCGCATCTCCAGGCGGAATAGATCCTCCAGGCGCATGAGGATCTATGCCTCTTGGAGATGTTTGGAGCGCGCGCTCATGCACGCACACACACATCGACGCGCTTTCAGAAGAGCATGCAGGTGACCCGTGTACTTAGTATATCATGTAGCTAGGTAAAGTCAACCTGCTTTCACACAAATTATAGCAAGACTGAAATTATACCGTGAAGTTCTAGTTTTGTCACCATTTTCTCCAGCCTATGAAACGAAAGTGAAACTCATATCATGTAAAATATAAATTACGTAAAAACTAAAACTTACGTCATGACAAATGACGTTTGACAAATCAATGACGCGTATGTCCTGCGCTCCTTATAGAACTCACTGACGCATTGGCAGATCTGCGAGATTTTTTCAATAGGAGATAATTCAACATCAGAATCAGGTCAAAGATAAAAGGTAGAGACCATTGACAGCGAGGACAGCTCTCATATAGAAGGGACTTTGTGGGTTGTTTCATCCAATCTTGGTTTTTTTTTTATTTTATTTTTTTTAGATCTATGACTGCTGCATATCTAACCGGAGTGGTGCGTGCAACTTGATAGATTTGCAAAATTAATTCAAGCCCCAAAGTGAGTGTCTCAACCTGCCCCAGATTTTAATGTTTGATTGTACCAAAAATGTTGAGTTTTCTGGTCTGATATTTGCTTTTAACTCTGAAAACAATGATTCAGTATTGTGTTTAAACTATCGTCAAAAAGCTATCTTTAACTGTGTGCGTTTGAGATCCGAAATAAAGTGCTGTGTCTCAACCTGCCCCGCTCTATGTGTCTCAACCAGCCCTGCTCAGTGTCTCAACCTGCCCTGGGGTGTATCAACCTGCCCCGGTTTGATCGGCGTTTTTAATCAGTTATTGTGGCAAAACCGTCGCATATTTTTGTTATTTTTTTGTTTGTTGTGTATGTGCCAAAATGGTTTAATTTCCATTATTTACAGTTAACAACACATGCACTTACGGTCCGTGGCGCAGTGGTTAAGGCGCCTGCCACCAATGCTAAAGGTGCGATGTTCGATTACGGGTTCCGGCGTCGGATTTTTCTCCTATAGTAAGTGTCACCGTTAATTCGGGCGGACCGTCGGGGGTTCTTTCTCCGGGTACTCCGGCTCTTCCTCCCCCACGACTTTGGTATCAGTTTCAGCCCACTTTATCAAATTTCAAATACAAACGATTTCGAATTTCCAAAAACTACAGTAGCTCGCTTGAGCTTGCCCTTAGCACCACGTGAATGTTCTGTGTTTATGTACTGTGTGTGAGTGAATGCGCGTGATTCACGTGAGCGTGCTTGTTGGGTTCAGTTCGCGGCGGCGCTTTGAGCCGATTTTCAATTGGGATAAAGCGCCTATTTAATGCGCTTATTATTATTATTATTATTATTATTATTATTATTATTATTATTATTATTAACAACACATGTACTTACAGTTAACAACACACGTACCCACAGTTAACAACACAAGTACTCACAGTTAACAACACATGTACTCACAGTTAACAACACATGTACTTACAGTTAACAACACACGTACCCACAGTTAACAACAAATGTACTCACAGTTAACAACACATGTACTTACATTTAACAACACATGTACTTACAGTTAACAAACACATGTACTCACAGTTAACAACACATGTACTTACAGTTAACAACACATGTACTCACAGTTAACAAAACATGTACTCACAGTTAACAAACACTCCATGTACTCACAGTTAACAACACATGTACTTACAGTTAACAACACACGTACTCACAGTTAACAACACATGTACTCACAGTTAACAACACATGTACTTACAGTTAACAACACACGTACTCACAGTTAACAACACATGTACTCATTGTTAAGGACACATGTACTCAAGGTTAACAACGCATGTGCTCACAGAGAACAACACACATACTCACAATTAACAACACTCCGTGTACTCACAGTTAACAACACTCGTGCTCATAGTTAACAACACTCCATATACTCACAGTTAGCAACACTCCATGTACTCACAGTTAACAACACATTTACTCACACATGTACTCACAGTGAACAATACACATACTCACAGTTAACAAACACTCCATGTACTCACAGTTAGCAACACAAGTACTCACAGTTAACAACACACGTACTCACAGTTAACAACTCATGTACTCACAGTTAACAACTCATGTACTCACAGTTAACAACACACGTACTCACAGTTAACAACTCACGTACTCACAGTTAACAACTCACGTACTCACAGTTAACAACTCATGTACTCACAGTTAACAACACACGTACTCACAGTTAACAACACACGTATTCACAGTTAACAACTCATGTACTCACAGTTAACAACTCATGTACTCAAAGTTAACAACACACGTACTCACAGTTAACAACTCATGTACTCACAGTTAATAACACACGTACTCACAGTTAACAACACATGTACCACGGGGCAGTCCGTGGCGCAGTGGTTAAGGCGCCCGCCACCAATGCCAAAGGTGCGAGGTTCGAAAACGGGTTCCGGCGTCGGACTTTTCTCCTCTGGTAAGTGTCACCGTTAATTCGGGCGGACCGTCGGGGGTTCTTTCTCCGGGTACTCCGGTTCTTCCACCTCCCACCCCCCCCCCCCCACACACACACACACACTTTGGTACCGGTTTCAGTCCACTTTACAAATTTCAAATACAAGCGATCAAAAATCTCTGTAACTTCAGTAGCTGAACTGGCCCTTCGTCTGTCTTGTATTGTGTTTGTCTTAAATGGCGTAAATCCGTGTCTGTTACGTGAGTGTGCGTGTTGGGTTTCAGTTCGCGGCGCTTTGAGTCGATTTGCCCAAAAATTGAGAAAAAGCGCCTATATAATAACGGTATTATTATTATTATTAGTTAACAACAAAATTAATGTACTCACAGTTAAGAAACACACGTACTCACAGTTAACACATGTACTCACAGTTAAGGACACATGTACTCACAGTCTAGCGTCAACGTGTAGATGTCCTTGCCCGTACAGTGGTAATCGGCCAACAGATCCTGGTACAGGTCCCGCATTTCACTCAAAGACGTCTGACGCACACGGCCATTGCTTTCCTGGTTGTTAATTGTTTGTTCCACTTGTCTCTGGAATACACTGTAGCGCCTCAATCGACAATCTCACTAGCACTACGTGTACATGAGACTACCTGTCACTAGCACTACGTGTACATGAGACTACCTGTCACTAGCACTAGGTACTGAGAGCACAGACAAGTATCTATTTAGCGCAACATAGACAAAAGACTAAGTGTTGCTAGCAGTGTACTGAACACACAATAGCTACTTAGCTTGGAGCGCCCATTACTAAAGAATGGTGTTCCCGTGTGGATTTCTGAAAACTTTATCAACTTTTTAAAAGCTGATTTAATATCACGTGGACAGGAAATATACGTAATCTGCCCCTCGTTCACTATGTTTGGATTCTCACTCACGCATAAAACCCAAACAAACAAACAAACAAACAAACAAACAAAGCAAGGATTATTTTCACTGGCTCATTTCAAAGTGCTTCATAAAATATGCGGACAATTCTGCATCATTTCTTTTAGACAGAAAAAAATGCGTTGCAATGATGTAGGACATTATAAAATATAAAGTGAAGAAAAATGTCGGACAATAAAAAATATAAAGTAGCGTCCAATTTTAATGTTCGCATATTCTGTTACGGGCGTTTGTGAAAACTGAAGTGCAGATGCTTAACTCATTCAGCCGGACGCACGTATTTTCCAAATTTTGGAGGCGTCATCTAATGACTATGCACCAGTTGCAGGAGATGGATCGACCATGATAATTCAAGGGCAGTGCCAGATTAGCTTGGCGCCGACAGGCGCCAAGCTAATCTGGCACTACCCTTGAATTATCATGTCGATCCATCTCCTGCTGTAGTGCGTCAGGGCTGAATGGCTTAAAGTCAAACTGACGGAAACAGTTCAGGATTTGCTGATGAACTGTACTAGGGCTATCAGGAGCAGAACAGTGCTGTCAAGATTGGCCTGCCACTTGGACGTTCTCTGCCTACAGGAGACGAACAGTGATGTGAAGATTGGCCTGCTGCTTGGACGTTCTCTGCCTACAGGAGACGAACAGTGATGTGAAGATTGGCCTGCTACTTGGACGTTCTCTGCCTACAGGAGACGAACAGTGCTGTCAAGATTGGCCTGCTACTCAGTTTGGACGTTCTCTGCCTACAGGAGACGAGAACAAATCAAGGGAAGCCACTGGAGCTAAGAGTGGTGCTACAGCGGCACGAGGGACGTGATACAGCTATAGCAATCCCACCGAAACTCCAAAACATGGCGTCAGCCATCTTGGACAGTAGGGTCTTTTGAGCTCCAAGGCAAACGATTACAAAATGCAGACGGAAGACACGCAAGTCTGCTTCTGATCAAGACCTACGTACACCTGGCCGGGCAAACTTACTACGAAGGAAAGTTTGAACTTTCTCGAAGACATCGAAGAAACGGTTGTCTTGTGTGGCGATCTCCATGTTGTCTTGTGTGGCGATCTCCATGTTGTCTTGTGTGGCGATCTCCATGTTGTCTTGTGTGGCGATCTCCATGTTGTCTTGTGTGGCGATCTCCATGTTGTCTTGTGTGGCGATCTCCATGTTGTCTTGTGTGGCGATCTCCATGTTGTCTTGTGTGGCGATCTCCATGTTGTCTTGTGTGGCGATCTCCATGTTGTCTTGTGTGGCGATCTCCATGTTGTCTTGTGTGGCGATCTCCATGTTGTCTTGTGTGGCGATCTCCATGTTGTCTTGTGTGGCGATCTCCATGTTGTCTTGTGTGGCGATCTCCATGTTGTCTTGTGTGGCGATCTCCATGCACGATCACACTTGCGGGATCCTCACTGCACACACGCCCAAGGGACAGCACTGGAGGAAGCGCTGGGAGACGTATTTCTTTGCCCACTCGCTCCGTCACACCCACACGGTACTGCACACGCCAAGGAGATTCGGACAGTACCATCCATCTGGCGCTGGCATCGCCAGGCTAATCACATGGTTGAAGGCGGACACACTGGCACCACACGGAAGTGACCGTCTGCCAGTCGTCTTCAGCATGAAAACAAGATGTGGATTTCATCCCGAAGTCTACCGTATTGTTTGGAGCTCACGTGCGTTTTTCTTTTAGGAACATTCAGAGTTGTTCATATTTTTAAGCTTGTCCTTCTGATCCATTTCCTTCCTCTCTAATCCAATCTCTGATCAACACATGCCGGCGCACGCAAATAAAGACGGACACACGGCTCTTCCCGCCATAAGTACGCTCTGTGGGTTCGTGTCGCGACAGAAATTCTGAAGAATAATAGCACGAGCAGCAAAATGACGTCACTATAAGCTTGACGTCATTGCATCGCTAGTCTCACGACGCTGTGTACACATTGACGCATTTGATGTTTCACGTCACTCATCCAAAAGGCACGCAGTCTCTTCCAGGGCTGACTGTTTTCTTCCATACAGCCTCTGCCAGGGCCGACTGTTTGATGAGAGTATATTCTGGATGCAAAACTTGCAAAAATGAATTAATTATTGAAGTTGAAGAGGTATTGACACACACACAGCGTTTCCCGCCAAATGTACGCACAACAGCGCGGTTCGGCATGACGTAATTTTTATCGCGTTACTTCACTGTCAGAGTCTGATGTGTGCCCGCCTATGTTCGTCATTTGCATGCTACAGAACCTGCTCCGACCAGCCCCATCTCAAAGTCTACCGTATTTTTAATACAGTAAACAAAAACATCAAAGCGGCCAATAGCCAGCCCCCAAACCCATTCAAATATACGATAGGGAGCAAAGATGTCATCAGCAAACTGCGCACAAAGAAACGTTGTAAAAACTGTCACAGTGTCCAAACTAGAACGCGGCCAGCTGGGTGGAATCAAGACGCTCAACACGGGCATGGACACCAAAGAAGGCCGCGGTGAAAGAGTGGCAAAGAGAACGAAGAACTCAAACCCGGCCCTCAAACGAAGAACTCAAACCCGGCCCTCAAACGAAGAACTCAAACCCGGCCCTCAAACGAAAAACTGAATCAAACCCGGCCCTCAAACGAAGAACTCAAACCCGGCCCTCAAACGAAGAACTAAAACCCGGCCCTCAAACGAAGAACTCAAACCCGGCCCTCAAACGAAGAACTAAAATCCGGTTCTCAAACGAAGAACTCAAACCCGGCCCTCAAACGAAGAACTAAAACCCGGCCCTCAAACGAAGAACTCAAACCCGGCCCTCAAACGAAGAACTCAAACCCGGCCCTCAAACGAAGAACTAAAACCCGGCCCTCAAACGAAGAACTAAAATCCGGTCCTCAAACGAAGAACTCAAATCCGGCCCTCAAACGAAGAACTCAAACCCGGCCCTCAAACGAAGAACTCAAACCAGGTCCTCAAACGAAGAACTCAAACCCGGCCCTCAAACGAAGAACTAAAACCCGGCCCTCAAACGAAGAACTCAAACCCGGCCCTCAAACGAAGAACTCAAACCCGGACCTCAAACCAGCCGCGAGGGGTTATCTGACGACACAACACTGACACAGTTCTGGCACTTTTACCAACATGATAGAGGGAAAACAAGGCGCCCACACAACTCCGGATATCACACACCCACAAGGGGCACTTCTGAAGAGTGACGAAGAGAAGGGTACAACCTTGCTGGATCGCTTCACCCAAACAAAGTGACCAGGGTAGTCGGATGATCGGAAAAAGATTCTGAATACCTTGCACCAGATCATGGCACAAGATCTCACAGACGACAGAGGAAGACTTCCATGAAGCACAGAGACTAAGCTCGAAGGACACAGCGCCGGGGCCGGACTCGGTGAGGTACTCTGACCTGAGGGACCTGACAGTGAGACAATCTGACTGAGGGACCTGACAGTGAGGCACTCTGACCTGAAGGACCTGGCAGTGAGGCACTCTGACCTGAGGGACCTGAGAGTGAGGTACTCTGACCTGAGGGACCTGACAGTGAGGTACTCTGATCTGAGGAACCTGACAGTGAGGCACTCTGACCTGAGGGACCTGACAGTGAGGTACTCTGACCTGAGTAACCTAACAGTGAGGTACTCTGACCTGAGGGACCTGACAGTGAGGTACTCTGACCTGAGGGACCTGATAGTGAGGTACTCTGACCTGAGTAACCTAACAGTGAGGTACTCTGACCTGAGGGACCTGACAGTGAGGTACTCTGACCTGAGGGACCTGACAGTGAGGCACTCTGATCTGAGGAACCTGACAGTAAGGCACTCTGACCTGAGGGACCTGATAGTGAGGTACTCTGACCTGAGGAACCTAACAGTGAGGTACTCTGACCTGAGGAACCGGACAGACGAAGAGAAGACGGTGCTCCACAGTCTCTATCAGGATAGCTCAGTCTCTATCAGGATAGCACAGTCTCTATCAGGATAGCTCAGTCTCTATCAGGATAGCACAGTCTCTATCAGGATAGCACAGTCTCTATCAAGATAGCACAGTCTCTATCAGGATAGCTCAGTCTCTATCAGGATAGCACAGTCTCTATCAGGATAGCACAGTCTCTATCAGGATAGCACAGTCTCTATCAGGATAGCTCAGTCTCTATCAGGATAGCTTCGCCAAAGGCCATGTGCCGCAAGACTGGACCCATGGCTATCTGAAAGCACTATCCACACCGGGAAAAGACCACAGGCAGCTAAACAGCTAACGACCATTGACAATGCAGAACACTGCGGGCAAACTCATGGAACGCACCGTACAGGAAGCTTGCAAGAGACCTAGAAGACACAGGAAGGGGAGGGGGGGGGGTGTTACCGCCCAACCAAGGTGGTTGTAGACCGGGAAATAGCACATGGGTAAACGCGGCTGCATTTCCCTACAACGTCTATGAGGGCTTTCCCTAGAAGGAAGAAACAGTTGCAGTGGCAGTAGACTCGGAGGACGCATACAATCGTGTACAGTACAAACTGCTAGTCGACCTGCTACTGCAGCACTGACGCAAAGAACCGTGGGCATGAAAATGGGAAACTGGAGCTCTGAGACAAAGCAGCTTCCATGGGCCTGCCACAAGGGTCTCCTCTACCTCCTGTGCTGTTCAACATATATTCACCAAGGGCCTCGCATCCCTGATTCTGTTTTGCTGGCCTTTCGAAATCCATGATTGTTTGTAACCCTTCACACACGCACTTGGTGTTAAGGATGCAGACCAAAAAGACTATTATGTCAAAACACAAAACTACGAATGTATGCTTACGTTCTTTAAACGGTAATAACGAGTGCTAGGAGAGCCTGGGCGGGGTGGGCATTATGTCTATTGTCTAGGTTGGGACCATAGGAAACTTAAATAAGTCATTTATAAGTCATTTCGTGGATATGAAATTACAGTGTGTCTCAGTAGTTTCACCTTAAATTTACTATACTTATTAACAGAAATCGTGGATGCTAACTTTTGGTATACTACTGTTTCTACTATTACTGCTGCTATTACTACTACTACTCTCTCTCTCTCTCTCTCTTGGCTTGACTTCGCGAACGAAGATTTTATAGGAGTTGCCCACGGCGTCTGCAGGCTTGTTCGTGGCTGCGGAGGCCAATCCGAGACAGGCAGGTTCGACCGCAGTGGCTGCAGGGGAAGGTATGGCCAGGGTTCTGAGCTGCGGCATCTCTGTTTTTTCTCCTGAGCCGCTTGTCCTTAAGGCTAGCTCTGTGAGAGTCCTCAAAGGAGACAGCTGCCTTGTAAATGGTGGAGCGCCAGGTGTCACGGTCCGCAGCAAGCGAAGACCACTGGTGGTGGTCGATTTGGCAGGCACTAAGTGACTTCTTGAGACAGTCTTTGTATCTCTTCTTTGGTGCCCCTCTGTCACGGTGTCCAGTAGCAAGCTCGCCGAACAGGGTGATCTTTGGTAGGCGATGATCCTCCATCCTGGAGACATGCCCCGCCCAGCGGAGCTGTGTCCGCAGCAGCAAAGCCTCGATGCTCACAGTTTCAGCCTGTTCAAGGACCTCGACGTTGGTGACATAGTCACTCCAGTGAATGCCCAGGATGGTACGCAGGCAGAGCTGGTGGACTACGACCCGAGGACCTCGATGCCATCGTCCCAGCTTGCTAGGCCATGGCAGATGAACCAAGGGTTTAAAGGGTGGGGCCAGTACTGCGCACACTGCACTCCACCAAAAAGCTCCACCGCGCAGGCTTTAGGAAACGTCCACGGACCATGATAGTGACCATTCCAAGTCCTGTAGCGACGGGCGAGGGGCGAAACGGCAGGTGAAAGATGTCACTGGAAGCCGCAGTCTCAAACCTGCATGCAGGCGGTTCAGGATATTGGTCGCCTGATGTTGACCTGGGGATGACAACATCACTCGGCACACCCTGAACGACCAAGCAGCCTTCTCTAGGGACAGCACTGCTTGCTCCACACGGAGAGGGGCCTAGAAAAGGTGGCCTAACCAAAGCTCGTCCCCTCGCAACCCCAGTTGGCTAGCCGCGGTCAACGGGCATCTTCTCCTGCGGTCAAAAAACAAGAAAAAATAACGGATCCACTCCCATGACGACAACGACCGGACTCAACGTAGCATGCTGGAACATCCGAACCATGCTCGACAAAGCAGACAGCGGACGCCCTGAACGTCGCTCCGCCCTCATTGCCCATGAATTGCGGAGGTTAAACATCGACATCGCCGCGCTCAGCGAAGTACGCCTTCCGGACGAAGGCAGCCTCCAAGAACTTGGTGCTGGGTACACCCTCTACTGGTCAGGCAGGCCTGCATCAGAAAGACGGCTCTCAGGCGTGGGTTTCATGGTCAAGACATCCATTGCGACTAAGCTGGAAAACCTACCAACGGGCCACTCAGACCGCATCATGTCCATGCGCCTCCCACTGAGACATCAGCAACAGGTCACCCTTCTCAGTGTGTACTCCCCAACCCTCCTGGCAGAGCCTGCTGAAAAGGACAAGTTTTACACTGACCTGCGCAGCCTCCTACAGAGTACCCCTGCAGACGACAAAGTCATCATCCTTGCCGACTTCAACGCCAGAGTGGGCCAGGACTCTGAAGCCTGGAAAGGAGTCCTCGGCAAGCATGGCGTGGAGAACTGCAATGACAATGGCCGCCTACTGTTGGAGTTCTGTGCGGAGCAGCAACTTGTCATCACCAACACTACTTTCCAGCAAAAGGACAGTCGAAAGACCACGTGGATGCATCCTCGCTGCAAACACTGGCACCTTATCGACTATGTCCTAGTGCGTCAGAGGGACCGCAGTGACGTCCTCCTCACCAGAGTGATGCCCAGCGCAGAGTGCCACACTGACCACCGCCTTGTCCGCTGCAAACTACTACTACTACTGCTACTACTACTGCTACAACTACTGCTACAACTACTGCTACTACTACAACTAATGCTACTACTACTGCTACAACTACTGCTACTGCTACAACTACTACTACTAATGCTACAACTACTGCTACAACTAATGCTACTACTACTGCTACAACTACTGCTACAACTACTGCTACTACTACTGCTACTACTAATGCTACTACTAATGCTACTACTACTGCTAATGCTACTACTACTGCTACTACTACTAGGCTCCATAAATACTCGTACTGCTGACCTTTATCATGTCTTTGTTGGCACCCGCTACCGATTCCGCAAACGATGGGTCAACATGAGCGAAGTAGCAGGCACTGATGCTATGGCCTTCGTTGTCCGTGGTGGTGTGCACAGTCAGCAGCAGATTCTGAAGGACAAGACAGTCATAATAATAGTCACCCGGACCCACCAGTCTAACAGTACAAGCACAGTGACAGTCACGTCACACTGTCCCCCAGTCACGTCACACTGTCCCCCAGTCACGTCACACTGTCCCCAGCCACGTCACGCTGTCCCCCAGTCACGTCACACTGTCCCCAGCCACGTCACACTGTCCCCCAGTCACGTCACACTGTCCCCCAGTCACGTCACACTGTCCCCAGCCACGTCACACTGTCCCCCAGTCACGTCACGCTGTCCCCCAGTAACGTTACATTGTCCCCCAGTCACGTCACGCTGTCCCCCAGTCACGTCACACTGTCCCCAGCCAAGTCACACTGTCCCCCAGTCAAGTCACGCTGTCCCCAGTCACGTCACATTGTCCCCCAGTCACGTCACGCTGTCCCCCAGTCACGTCACACTGTCCACCAGTCACGAGACGCTGTCCGCCAGCCATGTCACACTGTCCCCCAGTCACGTCACAATGTCCCCCAGTCACGTCACATTATCCCCCAGTCACGTCACATTGTCCCCCAGTCACGTCACGCTGTCCCCCAGCCATGTCACACTGTCCCCCAGTCACGTCACAATGTCCCCCAGTCACGTCACGTTGTCCCCCAGTCACGTCACGTTGTCCCCCAGTCACGTCACAATGTCCCCCAGTCACGTCACGTTGTCCCCCAGCAATGTCACACTGTCCCCCAGTCACGTCACACTGTCCGCCAGCCATGTCACACTGTCCCCCAGTCACGTCACACTGCCCCACAATCATGTCACGCTGTCCTCCAGTCATGTCACACTGTCCCCCAGTCAGGTCACACTGTCCCCCAGTCACGTCACAATGTCCCCCAGTCACGTCACGTTGTCCCCCAGTCACGTCACGCTGTCCACCAGCCATGTCACACTGTCCCCCATTCACGTCACACTGTCCCACAATCATGTCACGCTGTCCCCCAGTCATGTCACACTGTCCCCCAGTCAGGTAACACTGTCCCCCAGTCACGTCACAATGTCCCCCAGTCACGTCACGTTGTCCCCCAGCCATGTCACACTGTCCCCCAGTCACGTCACATTGTCCCCCAGTCACGTCACACTTCCCCCAGTCATGTCACGCTGCCCCCCAGTTACGTCACGCTGTCCGCCAGCCATGTCACACTGTCCCCCAGTCACGTCACAATGTCCCCCAGTCACGTCACGTTGTCCCCCAGCCATGTCACACTCTCCCCCAGTCACGTCACATTGTCCCCCAGTCACGTCACACTGTCCCCCAATCATGTCACGCTGCCCCCAGTCACGTCACACTGTCCCCCAGTCACGTCACACTATCCCCCAGTCATGTCACGCTGTCCCCCAGTCACGTCACATTGTCCCCCAGTCACGTCACATTGTCCCCCAGTCACGTCACACTGTCCCCCAGTCACGTCACACTGTCCACCAGCCATGTCACACTGTCCCCCAGTCACGTCACACTGCCCCACAATCATTTCACGCTGTCCCCCAGTCATGTCACACTGTCCCCCAGTCAGGTCACACTGTCCCCCAGTCACGTCACAATGTCCCCCAGTCACGTCACGTTGTCCCCCAGCCATGTCACACTGTCCCCCAGTCACGTCACACTGTCCCCCAGTCACGTCACACTATCCCCCAGTCATGTCACGCTGTCCCCCAGTCACCTCACATTGTCCCCCAGTCACATCACACTGTCCCCCAGTCACGTCACATTGTCCCCCAGTCACGTCACATTGTCCCCCAGTCACGTCACATTGTCCCCCAGTCACGTCACACTGTCCCAAAGTCACGTCACACTGTCCCCCAGTCACGTCACACTGTCCCCCAGTCACGTCACACTGTCCCCCAATCATGTCACGCTGTCCCCCACTCATGTCACGCTGTCCCTCATTCACGTCACACTGTCCCCCAATCATGTCACGCTGTCCCCCACTCATGTCACGCTGTCCCCCAGTCACGTCACACTGTCCCCCATTCATGTCACGGTGTCCCCCACTCATGCCACGCTGTCCCCCAGTCATGTCACACTGTCCCCCAGTCATGTCACACTGTCCCCCAGTCACGTCACACTGTCCTCCACTCATGTCACGCTGTCCCCCAGTCACGTCACGCTGTCCCCCAGTCATGTCACACTGTCCCCCAGTCATGTCACACTGTCCCCCAGTCATGTCACACTGTCCCCCAGTCATGTCACGCTGTCACCCAGTCGTGTCACACTGTCCCCAGTCATGTCACACTGTCCCCCAGTCATGTCACGCTGTCAGCTGGCCATGTCACACTGGCCACGATATTAATGCCCTCACGGCCGACCGACGCGAGATGGCCTTAGTCGCCTGCTCGGGATTAAACCCCAATAACTAACACTAACCTCACAGCCCAGCACTGCACCTGCAAGGAGTATAGATTCTCATAAGCCAATGTAGCTGCGGGACTCATGTGGATCTATGCCCCTTGCTTAAACCGCTTTCTATCCGTGTTTCTGGGACGGTAAGAAGTTCAGACAAGGACAGTAGTGGGTTAGGACATATGCTAGTACAGGAGAGAGGGAGGCGTAAAGTCCTACACACCATATACCATGCATCTAAGTAATCTAGCACACCATATACCATACATCTAAGTAATCTAACACACAATATACCATGCATCTAAGTAATCTAGCTCAACGGATGACAGGAAAAAAGGTTTGGGTGTGGGCGGGGGTGGGGGTGGGGGGAGGGGTGGTAGGCATGTGACCAGAAGTCCGTGTTTAAGGAGACCCAGCGGAAGGATGGCGAATGACACAAACACCGAAGTAGTGATAGATTCCAGCTCTTTGCTGCATCTGCACGGACAGTTAGTGGCGGTTTGTAACGGCCAGTGTGGACCAGCAGTGGTCACTTCAGTACGCCAGCGGCCTTGCTGGCAGAGCTCGAATATACCAGCTGCCTACTAAACAGGAAGGGGAAGTGGCGCAGTGGTTAAGGCGTCTGCCTCCAATGCCAAAGGTGCGAGGTTCGATACCGGGTTCCGGCGTTGGATTTTTCTCCTCTGGTGTCACCGTCTGGGCAGTGGGCAGATGTTCACATCTGCACGGGACATAGACGACCCCGGCCCCCACGAGTCCCCTGCTGCCTTGCAGGCCTGGCCGCTTGGCTGCGGAAAGGCTAAGGGAGGAAACCCCTGACATCAAAGCCCCCGTGTCTCCGGGGAAGGCTTTTGAGCCAGAGACTAAGACAAGGACAGTCTGATATAAAACCTACGACCCGAGGACCTCGATGCCACCGTCCCAGCTTGCTAGGCCATGGCAAACGAACCAAGGGTTTAAAGGGTGGGGCCAGTACTGCGCACACTGCACTCCACCAAAAAGCTCCACCGGGCAGGCTTTAGGAAACGCCCACGGACTATGACACTGAACTTTCCAAGTCCTGTAGCGATGGGCAAGGGGCAAAACGGCAGGTGAAAGATGTCACTGGAAGCCGCAGTCTCAAACCTGCATGCAGGCGGTTCAGGATATTGGTCGCCTGATGTTGACCTGGGGATGACAACGTCACTCGGCACACCCTGAACGACCAAGCAGCCTTCTCTAGGGACAGCACTGCTTGCTCCACACGGAGAGGGGCCTAGAAAAGGTGGCCTAACCAAAGCTCATCCCCTCGTAACCCCAGTTGGCTAGCCGCGGTCAACGGGCATCTTCTCATGCGGTCAGAAAACAAGAAAAAACAATGGATCCACTCATGACGACCACGACCGGACTCAACGTAGCATGCTGGAGCATCCGAACCATGCTCGACACAGCAGACAGCGGACGCCCTGAACGTCGCTCCGCCCTCATTGCCCATGAATTGCGGAGGTTAAACATCGACATCGCCGCGCTCAGCGAAGTACGCCTTCCGGAGGAAGGCAGCCTCCAAGAACTTGGCGCTGGCTACACCCTCTACTGGTCAGGCAGGCCTGCATCAGAAAGACGGCTCTCAGGCGTGGGCTTCATGGTGAAGACCCCCATTGCGACTGAGTTGGAAACCCTACCAACAGGTCACTCCGACCGCATCATGTCCATGCGCCTCCCACTGAGACACCAGCAATACGTCACCCTTCTCAGTGTGTACTCCCCAACCCTCCTGGCAGAGCCTGCAGAAAAAGACAAGTTCTACTCTGACCTGCGCAGCCTCCTGCAGAGCACCCCTGCAGACGACAAAGTCATCATCCTTGGCGACTTCAACGCCAGAGTGGGCCAAGACTCTGAAGCCTGGAAAGGAGTCCTCGGCAAGCATGGCGTTGGGAACTGCAATGACAATGGTCGCCTACTGTTGGAGCTCTGTGCAGAGCAGCAACTTGTCATCACCAACACTACTTTCCAGCAAAAGGACAGTCGAAAGACCACGTGGATGCATCCTCGCTCCAAGCACTGGCACCTTATCGACTATGTCCTAGTGCGTCAGAGGGACCGCAGTGACGTCCTCCTCACCAGAGTGATGCCCAGCGCAGAGTGCCACACTGACCACCGCCTTGTTCGCTGCAAACTCAGGCTCCGCCTCAAGCTGAAACCCAAGAAAGGGGGCCCTCCCAAGAAAAAGCTTGATGTTGCCAGCCTTCAGCGTGACGACAAGAAAGCTGCCCTTCAGGCCGATTTACAGCGCATGCTCAAAGACACAGTTGATCCAGCAGATTCCTCCCCTGAAACACTCTGGGAACAACTGAAAACTGCTATTGTAAAATCCTCTGTGGAAGTCTTGGGCTTTGCTAGAAAGAGGAACAAAGACTGGTTTGACGAAAACGACGTAGAGATCCAGGAACTTCTAGCAAAAAAAAAAAGAGCCGCCCACCAGGCCCACCTAGCCCAGCCTTCCTGCCCTGTGAAGAAGTCTGCCTTCCGCCTCATCTGCAGCAGACTCCAGCTCAAGCTTAGAGAGCTCCAGAACGAGTGGTGGTCCAGACTCGCACAGAGGACCCAGCTCTGCGCTGACAACGGTGACTACAGGGGCTTCTACGAAGCACTGAAAGCAGTGTATGGCCCTAGGCACCTGGTACAAAGTCCCCTGCGAAGCGCTGATGGACAGGCACTCCTCACAGATAATACCTCCATCTTGAACCGCTGGTCGGAGTACTTTCAGGACCTCTTCGGCGCTGAACGCACTGTTCAAGAAACAGTCATCCTCCAAATCCCACACCTTCCACTAAAGGTTGAATTGGACGAACCGCCCACCGCCGAAGAGACCCTCACAGCCATCCACCAGCTCAAGAGTGGCAAAGCAGCAGGCATTGACGGAATCCCGCCAGAGATCTGGAAACATGGAGAACCAGCACTGCACAACAAGCTCCACGACCTCTTTCTCTGCTGCTGGGAAAAAGGAACACTACCAAAGGATCTCCGTGATGCAGTCATCATCACCCTGTACAAGAACAAAGGAGAGAAGTCTGCCTGCTCTAATTATCGTGGAATTACCCTGCTGTCCATTGCTGGGAAAATTCTCGCAAGGTTGCTCCTGAATCGGCTGGTACCTGCCATCGCTGAAGACCACCTCCCAGAGGGCCAGTGTGGCTTCAGAGCCAACAGGAGTACCACCGACATGGTCTTTGTGCTGAGACAGCTTCAGGAGAAGTGCCGCGAGCAGAACAAAGGGCTGTACGTAACGTTTGTCGACCTAACAAAAGCGTTTGACACTGTGAGCAGGCAAGGTATGTGGCAGATCCTGGAGCGACTAGGTTGTCCCCCAAAGTTCCTCAACATGATCGTCCAGCTCCACGAGGACCAGCAAGGCCAGGTCAGACTAAACAGTGACCTCTCAGAACCATTCCCCATTCGCAACGGCGTGAAGCAAGGCTGCGTGCTGGCACCGACCCTCTTCACCATCTTCTTCAGCATGATGTTGAAGCAGGCCACAGTGGACCTCGACGATGACGACGCAGTGTACATCAGGTATCGTCTCGATGGCAGCCTGTTCAACCTCAGACGACTGCAGGCCCACACGAAAACCCTAGACCAACTGATTCGTGAGCTGCTCTTCGCTGATGACGCTGCCCTCGTTGCACACACAGAGAGAGCCTTGCAGCGCATTACGTCCTGCTTCGCAGATGCTGCCCAGCTCTTTGGACTTGAGGTCAGTCTGAAAAAGACAGAGGTCCTTCATCAGCCGGCACCCAAGGAAGAGCATCGCCCTCCCCACATCACCATCGGCGAGTCCGAACTGAAGTCTGTACACCAGTTTACCTACCTTGGCTGCATCATCACGTCAGACGCCAAGCTGGACAAGGAGCTGGACAACAGGCTGGCAAAAGCGAACAGTGCTTTCGGACGACTATTCAAGCGGGTGTGGCACAATCAACAGCTGAAAAAAGGCACCAAGATCAGCGTGTACAGAGCTGTCGTCCTCACCACCCTGCTGTACGGTTCCGAGTCCTGGGCCCTCTACCGCAGCCAACTACGACTCCTCGAACGCTTTCACCAGCGCTGCCTGCGTACCATCCTCAGCATTCACTGGAGTGACTATGTCACCAACGTCGAGGTCCTTGAACAGGCAGAAACTGTGAGCATCGAGGCTTTGCTGCTGCGGACACAGCTTCGCTGGGCGGGGCACGTCTCCAGGATGGAGGATCATCGCCTACCCAAGATCACTCTGTTCGGCGAGCTCGCCACTGGACACCGAGACATAGGGGCACCAAAGAAGAGATACAAAGACGGTCTCAAGAAGTCGCTTAGTGCCTGCCAAATCGACCACCGCCAGTGGTCTTCGCTTGCTGCGGACCGTGACACCTGGCGCTCCACCATTCACAAGGCAGCCATCTCCTTTGAGGACTCTCGCAGAGCTAACCTTAAGGACAAGCGGCTTAGAAGAAAAAACAGAGTTGTCGTAACTCAGAACCCTGACCAGACCTTCCCCTGCAGCCACTGCGGTCGAACCTGCCTGTCCCGGATTGGCCTCCGCAGCCACGAAAATGCCTGCAGACGACGTGGGCAAGCCCTATAGAATCTTCGTTCGCGAAGTCAAGCCAAGAGACTAAACAGGAAAACCATCTTTTTCTGGTCATTTACCCAAGTTTGATTCATCGTGAGAGACAATAACAACAAGGGAGCTCGTATGATCAGCGGGCTGTGCAATGACGACTGTAATGCAAATAATCTGTTAAACCCAAATAACTTATGACTATGCTGGCCACCTGTTTCTTTGTGTGTTGTACACTCGTGGCCGCGACTTGGTGACATAAGTAAGGGCTTGTCAATATGTTTGTCTGGCACTAAGGAGCGGATCTGGGGTAGATCAAGATGTTCCGAAATCTCCCCCCCCCTTCCCCCCCTCACCCCCTGCCCCGGACTTAGTCCCCAAAGTGAGACAATGACAATGACAATGAATCTTTATTTTCCAAGGATAAAAAGATTTAGGTCTGAAGACCTTTCTTCCATCTTGTCCTTGCTAAACTACTTACACACCCACTCACGGGGCCGCACGCACTGACACACCATAAGCGCCCAACAAGGCGAGTCATACTGAGAGAGAGAGAGAGAGAGAGAGAGAGAGAGAGAGAGAGAGAGAGAGAGAGAGAGAGAGAGAGAGAGAGAGAGGAGAGAGAGAGAGAGAGAGAGGAGAGAGGAGAGAGAGAGAGAGAGGAGAGAGAGAGAGGAGAGGGAGGAGATGAGAGAGGAGAGAGGAGAGAGAGAGAGAGAGAGAGAGAGAGAGAGAGAGAGAGAGAGAGAGAGAGTTACTTGTATGGGGCGCCGAATGCGGCACAACTTCAAAATACCACTCGAGCGTGTCGCTACCTTCTAAACATACTTGAGCAGGGTTGCAGATGACTGCTTAACTGACTCAAGGAGATGTTGTCTTCGCAGTACAATCACGGAACATGATTATTTTGACTTAATGTTCAATCTGCAAGTGTACGTTTGGTCAGATGCTATGTCAAAACGGTGTGCAAAACTGTGTTTTTTTCATGTCGCATGAACAGTAGCTGGCAATTCTGTTACGACAAATCAATACACAACACTTACCCTATTAATCTTTTTCCATCAGCAGCGCCACCAAAATAAGCAAAATCTCTTTAGAACCAACACAAATGACACACAGCAGCAGCCGTACAAAAGTGACCAGGATGTAAATGTGAAAATAATACAAAATAATGATGAATACACACCGATAAGCAAAATCAGGTTCTCGCCAATTAATAGACTTAATTACCACGTCACGTTGTTGTTTTTTAATTACTCGACAGCTATGGCGATTGGAAATGTGTGGTTTCTATGTTTGTGTAGTATGACGCGATTCCTGCTGATTTGTGGCTGTGGTTGATGCAGGATGGTGTTTGTTGTGTGAGGCGAGTGGTGGCTGTGGTTGATGCAGGATGGTGTCTGTTGTGTGAGGCGATTCCTGCTGATTGGTGGCTGTGGTTGATGCAGGTTGGTGTTTGTTGTGTGAGGTGAGTGGTGGCTGTGGTTGATGCAGGATGGTGTTTGTTGTGTGAGGCGAGTGGTGGCTGTGGTTGATGCAGGATGGTGTTTGTTGTGTGAGGCGAGTGGTGGCTGTGGTTGATGCAGAGTGGTGTCTGTTGTGTGAGGCGAGTGGTGGCTGTGGTTGATGCAGGTTGGTGTCTGTTGTGTGAGGCGAGTGGTGGCTGTGGTTGATGCAGGATGGTGTTTGTTGTGTGAGGCGAGTGGTGGCTGTGGTTGATGCAGGATGAGGCGAGTGGTGGCTGTGGTTGATGCAGGATGGTGTTTGTTGTGTTAGGCGAGTGGTGGCTGTGGTTGATGCAGAATGGTGTCTGTTGTGTGAGGCGAGTGGTGGCTGTGGTTGATGCAGGATGGTGTTTGTTGTGTGAGGCGAGTGGTGGCTGTGGTTGATGCAGAATGGTGTCTGTTGTGTGAGGCGAGTGGTGGCTGTGGTTGATGCAGGTTGGTGTCTGTTGTGTGAGGCGAGTGGTGGCTGTGGTTGATGCAGGATGGTGTTTGTTGTGTGAGGCGAGTGGTGGCTGTGGTTGATGCAGGATGAGGCGAGTGGTGGCTGTGGTTGATGCAGAATGGTGTCTGTTGTGTGAGGCGAGTGGTGGCTGTGGTTGATCCAGGTTGGTGTTTGTTGTGTGAGGCGAGTGGTGGCTGTGGTTGATGCAGGATGGTGTTTGTTGTGTGAGGTGAGTGGTGGCTGTGGTTGATGCAGGATGGTGTTTGTTGTGTGAGGCGAGTGGTGGCTGTGGTTGATGCAGGATGGTGTCTGTTGTGTGAGGCGAGTGGTGGCTGTGGCTGATGCAGGATGGTGTGTGTTTGTGATATTTTCATGATGCGCCTGGCGCGTGTGAAAACAGACGGTTCAGTAATGGGCATTAGGTGCCAAATGTTTACATTTTGGAAGTAAAGTTTCAAAACAGTTCAAATTAATCATCTCAGACTTGCAAAGGTCAAATACTGAAGTTTATTTTGTGCAATCAAAATGTAGAAAATGCCTCATGAAAACCTAAACATTCTTTTGTACCTCTGCTCATCCACTCTTCAACGTACTGACAAGCAGTGCATTTGGCGCCCCATACCAGAAACAGTGACATTAAAGTGCAAATGTCCGATACTAAAGGCATAGAATAGAACAGGTGACGTCATGTGTCACAGAATAAAACAGGTGACGTCATATTTTACAGAATAAAACAGGTTACGTCATATTTTACAGAATAAAACAGGTTACGTCACGTTTCACAGAATAAAACAGGTGACGTCATATAAACATTCAGCAGGAAGAGTCATACGTGGGTTTTCACTTCGCAGCAAAAACAGAAACGAGTTTGTCCTTAATCCTGAATTTCCAGGTTTTGGGGGAGGTGTGCGTAATTGTCAATAAAACCTTCAAATTTCGAAACCCAAAATTATTTTCGCAATTTAAAGAAAAAAGGATTAATATGAATGTGTGTGTGTGTGTGTGTGTGTGTGTGAGAGAGAGAGAGAGAGAGAGAGAGAGAGAGAGAGAGAGAGAGAGAGAGAGAGAGAGAGAGAGAGAGAGAGAGAGAGAGAGAGACTTACATGTACGTCATGGTATATTATCTGGAAGGTACCTTCGTGGATACCAAAGTCTGCAACACCGCCCACTGTGACCTGTGACAAAGATGGAAACAACACGCAGGAAGTTTGTGTTTACTGCTCTATCAACATTTAAGGGAAGCAACTATTGTAAGATGGACACAATCCTCGGTCACCTCGGACCAAGTTGCGCCACTATAAAGTACTCAAGCTATAACAATAATGTACATTTATATAGCGCTTAACCTCCAAATTAATGATGCTCTAAGCGCTTTACAAGATAAAAAATCACAGAACAAAAAGTATAAAAAAGTAAAAGCTACAGTACATGTTACAACTAAAGTGACACATATCAAAAGCTCACACACACATACACACACACCGTTACAAGAACAGTTACTGCCTAAGATTGCTAATGCACTGAGAATGCATCTTAAGATAGGTCTTGAGCTGCGATTTAAAAGCAGAGTTATGACATGTCTGACATGGGCTGGAAGGTTGTTCCAGGTGACTGGACCAAAATATGAAAAAAAGCACGCTGGCCTAACACAGTTGGTCCTATGGAACACGCTTCTATGTGTACCCATTGTTGTGTGTGTATAGGCGCTAACAGAGTTGGTCCTGTGGAACACGCTTCTATGTGTACCCATTGTTGTGTGTGTATAGGCGCTAACACAGTTGGTCCTGTGGAACACGCTTCTATGTGTACCCATTGCTGTGCCCGTGTGTATAGGCGCTAACACAGTTGGTCCTGTGGAACACACTTCTATGTGTACCCATTGTTGTGTGTGTATAGGCGCTAACACAGTTGGTCCTGTGGAACACACTTCTATGTGTACCCATTGTTGTGTGTGTATAGGCGCTAACACAGTTGGTCCTGTGGAACACGAGTCTATATGTACCCCGCATTGTTGACGCCGCTAGGGATTGTTACTCCCGGCATGCTCTTTCCCTAGCACATGGCCTGAATACGCCTGACGTCAAGGCGCCGTCAAATCTGTTCATTGAACCTTCCGGTACTCAGCAAATTTCAGTAGCTCTACCTCCGCAATCGTTTTTTCTTTTCTTTTCTAATCGGCACTGTCCGCTACGGGCTGCGCTACTTTCCTTTCCGGTATTTGCCCTCAAAACCCTAAAATACTGAGAATTACTGCTATCGGGCAGGCAGTGCCTTCTGAAATGGTGGCATGCACGTGCAACACGTCACTTGCAGTATTTCGCAATAATAATGAGCTTTTTTACTTAACCCTTTTAGTCCCGGATCCCTACAGCAGCCGCACAAGCCGCGTATCCGGAGGCGGCACTTCTCGAATGAGTAAAGAATAGGTCAATCAAAATACGGGCTTCAACAGCGGCCGAGGAGTAACAGACACAAAGCGCAATCAAAATACGGGCTTCAACAGCGGCCGAGGACTAACAGACACAAAGCGCAATCAAAATACGGGCTTCAACAGCGGCCGAGGACTAACAGACACAAAGCGCAATCAAAATGTGGGTTTGAACAGCGGCTGAAGACTAACAGACACAAAGCGCAATCAAAATGTGGGTTTGAACAGCGGCTGAAGACTAACAGATATAAAGCGCAATCAAAATGTGGGTTTGAACAGCGGCCGAAGACTAACAGACACAAAGCGCAATCAAAATGTGGGTTTCAACAGCGGCCGAGGACTAACAGACACAAAGCGCAATCAAAATGTGGGTTTGAACAGCGGCCGAGGACTAACAGACACAAAGCGCAATCAAAATGTGGGTTTGAACAGCGGCTGAAGACTAACAGACACAAAGCGCAATCAAAATGTGGGTTTGAACAGCGGCCGAAGACTAACAGACACAAAGCGCAATCAAAATGTGGGTTTCAACAGCGGCCGAGGACTAACAGACACAAAGCGCAATCAAAATGTGGGTTTGAACAGCGGCCGAGGACTAACAGACACAAAGCGCAATCAAAATGTGGGTTTGAACAGCGGCTGAAGACTAACAGACACAAAGCGCAATCAAAATGTGGGTTTGAACAGCGGCCGAAGACTAACAGACACAAAGCGCAATCAAAATGTGGGTTTGAACAGCGGCCGAGGACTAACAGACACAAAGCGCAATCAAAATGTGGGTTTGAACAGCGGCCGAGGACTAACAGACACAAAGCGCAATCAAAATGTGGGTTTGAACAGCGGCCGAGGACTAACAAACACAAAGCGCAATCAAAATGTGGGTTTGAACAGCGGCCGAGGACTAACAGACACAAAGCGCAATCAAAATGTGGGTTTGAATAGCGGCCGAAGAGTAACAGACAGAAAGCGCAATCAAAATGTGGGTTTGAACAGCGGCCGAAGACTAACAGACAGAAAGCGCAATCAAAATGTGGGTTTGAACAGCGGCCGAGGACTAACAGACACAAAGCGCAATCAAAATGTGGGTTTGAACAGCGGCCGAAGACTAACAGACACAAAGCGCAATCAAAATGTGGGTTTGAACAGCGGCCGAAGACTAACAGACACAAAGCGCAATCAAAATGTGGGTTTGAACAGCGGCCGAAGACTAACAGACACAAAGCGCAATCAAAATGTGGGTTTGAACAGCGGCCGAAGACTAACAGACACAAAGCGCAATCAAAATGTGGGTTTGAACAGCGGCCGAAGACTAACAGACACAAAGCGCAATCAAAATGTGGGTTTGAACAGCGGCCGAAGACTAACATACACAAAGCGCAATCAAAATGTGGGTTTGAACAGCGGCCGAAGACTAACAGACACAAAGCGCAATCAAAATGTGGGTTTGAACAGCGGCCGAAGACTAACAGACAGAAAGCGCAATCAAAATGTGGGTTTGAACAGCGGCCGAGGACTAACCGACACAAAGCGCAATCAAAATGTGGGTTTGAACAGCGGCCGAGGACTAACCGACACAAAGCGCAATCAAAATGTGGGTTTGAACAGCGGCCGAGGACTAACAGACACAAAGCGCAATCAACTGGGTTTGAACAGCGGCCGAGGACTAACCGACACAAAGCGCAATCAAAATGTGGGTTTGAACAGCGGCCGAGGACTAACAGACACAAAGCGCAATCAAAATGTGGGTTTGAACAGCGGCCGAGGACTAACAGACAGAAAGCGCAGTGTTACGTATTAGTCCTGGCCGTAGTATGATGCGATCACACCAGCCACACGCACGATGCGATCACACCAGCCACACGCACGATGAGATGACACCAGACACACGCATGACGCGATCACACCAGACACACGCACGATGCGATCACACCAGACACACGCACAATGCGATCACACCAGACACACGCACAATGCGATCACACCAGCCACACGCACGATGCGATCACACCAGACACACGCATGATGCGATAACAGACACACGCACGATGCGATCACACCAGACACACGCACGATGCGATCACACCAGACACACGCACGATGCGATCACACCAGACACACGCACGATGCGATAACAGACACACGCACGATGCGATAACAGACACACGAACTATGCGATCACACCAGACACACGCACGATGCGATCACACCAGCCACACGCACGATGCGATCACACGAGACACACGCACGATGCGATCACACCAGACACACGCACGATGCGATCACACCAGACTCACGCACGATACGATCACACCAGCCACACGCACGATGCGATCACACCAGCCACACGCACGATGCGATCACACCAGACACACGCACGAAGCGATAACAGACACACGCACGATGCGATAACAGACTCACGCACGATGCGATCACACCAGACACACGCACGATGCGATAACAGACACACGCACGATGCGATAACAGACTCACGCACGATGCGATCACACCAGACACACGCACGATGCGATCACAGACACACGCACGATGCGATCACAGACACACGCATGATGCGATCACACCAGACACACGCACGATGCGATCACAGACACACGCACGATGCGATCACAGACACACGCACGATGCGATCACAGACACACGCACGATGCAATCACACCAGACACACGCACGTTGCGAGCACACCAGACACACGCACGTTGGGTTCTTGTAGAAAAACCTCACTCACACGTGGCCACACTAGAGTAACAGTTGCAAGCACAATGCATCCACACTTTGAAAGACTGTCTCTTACAATGTCCCACATACTTTCTAACACTATCTGTAATACTATGACAGATTTCCAGAACAATCCTGCAAATTAGACAACTCGACCAATAAGAAAAAAAAAACTGTAACCCTAATCATTAGTATTTATTTAAAAGAACACTCTTGATTTTTCTACAATCTTGCACTAAAATCTAGGTGCATTACGTAAACGTTATGAAATGTAACCAACATGTGTACTACAAAACTTTGACGTCTTGTTTGAGGTCACCTTCCAGCTTATCACACCAAAACAATCGATGGTAATTCTCCGTGCAAAAGGAAACGAGTCATACAAAAGAGGTGCGTGATTCTAATCTTAAATAACGCAGCTGAACACCGGGTCTTTTCCTATGATTAACACACACAGGCCCTAACACAACCACAAACGTCACACGCAGCCTGAGTGCCAGTAATACATAGCAATACAACAGTGGAAAAACAAACATTGAAAAAACAAACAAACAAACAACAACAACAATAACAACAGAAAACACAAGACAGTTGACGTGCAGCATTGAACACAAAGACAGCACAAAATTCTAGTGACAAAACTTTTTCTGGCAGGACAAACAAGGCAGTAGCACTGACAAAGCTGACAAACAAGTGTGTTACCAGACACAGTCCCAGAAGCAAGGCAACAGACAGCATTGTTCCCACAGACCGCGATACGACACTAATGTCGACTGACTCCACTCTCCGCCTGCTGTGTGTAGACACCGTGATCCGCTATCTGCACTACTAGGGCACTTCCCGCCAGCAGCGGCGCCCGGCCCCATTTTCTAGTCCACCACCTACACTCGGCCCAACAAATAACACTCAAAATACATGAAGCATATTATCTATTTTTCGTGAAAAAAAAAACCCGCGCCCTAATAATAGTAATAATGTTAATTTCTATAGCACCTAATCACCATAGGTGCTCTAGGCGCTTTACTTGTTACACTAATAAATTACCATGCCAATGACAAAAGGTACAACTGAGGAAAATACAGCACAACCCAATGACAAATTGTACAACTGAGACAAATACAGCACAACCCAATGACAAAAGGTACAACTGAGACAAATACAGCACAACCCAATGACGAAAGGTACAACTGAAAACAAAGTTGATGCTAGGCACACAGCCTCACACACACGCATTCGCACACAGTAGTAATACAATCGTGTGAAACCGGTGGGAAATGTTCTTAGATCTAGGCAAGGGAGATATGTCGTTAGATGTTCTTAGATCTAGGCCAGGGAGATTAACTCATTAGATGTACATAGATCTAGGCCAGGGAGATTAAGGCATTAGATGTCTTAGATCTAGGACAGGGAGATTTAAGTCATTAGATGTTCTTAGATCTACACAAGGGAGATTGACGCATTAGATGTTCTTAGATCTAAGCCAGGGAGATGCAAGTCATTGGATGTTCTTAGATCTAGGCCAGGGAGATGTAAGGCATTGGATGTTCTTAGATCTAGGCCAGGTAGATACAAGTCATTAGATGTTCTTAGATCCAGACCAGGGAGATTTACGTCATTAGATGTTCTTAGATCTAGACCAGGGAGATATTTCATTAGATGTTCTTAGATCTAGGCCAGGGAGATATAAGGCATTAGGTGCTTTTAGATCTAGGCCAAGGCGGTATACGTCATTAGATTTTGCAAATGTTTATTAAAGTTCATTCACTGGTTCATGAAACAGAAGTGGAGGAAAGTGATATTAATGCAATGTAAACAAGATGTGCGCTTGGTGAAATGCGCTGTAAACAAGATGTGCGCTTGGTGAAATGCGCTGTAAACAAGATGTGCGCTTGGTGAAATGCGCTGTAAACAAGATGTGCGCTTGGTGAAATGCGCTGCAAGAAAGGTGTGCACCTTGTGAAAATGCGCTGTAAACAAGGTGTGAGCTGAAACCTAGCTGCACGTGACGATGTTGACGTTACACTGGGAACTTGTACAACGCCCCGCTGTCGCCATTCTCCCTCCACTAACCCTTTGACTGTCGGTAGCGGGTTTGGTCGCAGTGACACCTGCCAAAGGGCCAATGAGGTCGACGGAGCTGCTAACTGACCGTTGGGCTGGCTGACTCACCATATTGCACCCTTAACTGACTGCTTCTGAAGCTTTACTGGGATATATGTTGCACACTAGCGTCATTGTGTAGTATTTGAACAAGTCGATATCTGGTGCAGACACAAGACAATCATCTGGTGCAAACACAGACCTATCATCTGGTGCAAACACAAGACAATCATCTGGTGCAAACACAGACCTATCATCTGTGCAAACACAGACCTATCATCTGGTGCAAACACAGACCTACCATCTGGTACAAACACAGACCTATCATCTGGTGCAGACACAAGACAATCATCTGGTGCAAACACAGACCTATCATCTGTGCAAACACAGACCTATCATCTGGTGCAAACACAGACCTACCATCTGGTACAAACACAGACCTATCATCTGGTGCAGACACAAGACAATCATCTGGTGCAAACACAGACCTATCATCTGTGCAAACACAGACCTATCATCTGGTGCAAACACAGACCTACCATCTGGTACAAACACAGACCTATCATCTGGTGCAGACACAAGACAATCATCTGGTGCAAACACAGACCTATCATCTGGTGCAAACACAGACCTATCATCTGGTGCAAACACAGACCTACCATCTAGTGCAAACACAGACCTATCATCTGGTGCAAACACAGGCCTATCATCTGGTGCAAACACAGACCTATCATCTGGTGCATTCACAGGCCTATCATCTGGTGCAAACACAGACCTACCATCTGGTGCAAACACAGACCTATCATCTGGTGCAAACACAGGCCTATCATCTGGTGCAAACACAGGCCTATCATCTGGTGCAAACACAGACCTATCATCTGGTGCAAACACAGGCCTATCATCTGGTGCAAACACAGACCTATCATCTGGTGCAAACACAAGCCTATCATTTGGTGCAAACACAGGCCTATCATTCGGTGCAAACACAAGCCTATCATGCGGTGCAAACACAAGCCTATCATGCGGTGCAAACACAAGCCTATCATTTGGTGCAAACACAAGCCTATCTTGCGGTGCAAACACAAGCCTATCATGCGGTGCAAACACAGGCCTATCATTCGGTGCAAACACAAGCCTATCATGCGGTGCAAACACAGGCATATCATTCGGTACAAACACAAGCCTATCATGCGGTGCAAACACAGGCCTATCATTCGGTGCAAACACAAGCCTATCATTTGGTGCAAACACAAGCCTATCATGCGGTGCAACACAGGGCTATTATCCAGTGCAAACACAGGCCTGTTGCAAACATAAGCCTATCTAAATATATATATATAAAAAAAAAAAACACCATTGTAACATATTTTCAGATCTCTTGTGACCCTTGACGTTTTATTGTGACCTTTACCTTGAGGTTCATCAAGATTGGTATGCGTAGAAAGATCTTACGATCAGGTATCTTTGTAGCAAGGTTTGGTTCGGAATAACGAATAGTATTTGATTTTTGTTGTTGTTAGTGTGTGTGTGTGGTTTTTTTGTTTGTTTGGGCGGTGGGGTGGGGAGAGGGGCGGAGGGGGGGAGGGAACAGGGACAAGATATTAAAACCTATTTCCTGACCTCTTGTTGACTCTTCTGAGTGGTCATTGAAAGTAGTTCACATAGGACGGACTTACTCTAAGTCAACGTTGTATCAAAGTCGTGTTGTGAACAGTATTTGAGAAAAAGCAACATTCATCAAAATATGGCTATTTATGACCTACAGATGGGCGGATAGGTGTGGACAGGAGGACAGATGGGCGGATAGGCGTGGACAGGAGAAGGACAGATGGGCGGATAGGTGTGGACAGGAGAAGGACAGATGGGCGGATAGGCGTGGACAGGAGGAGACAGATGGGCGGATAGGCGTGGACAGGTGAAAGACAGATGGGCAGATAGGCGTGGACAGGAGGAGACAGATGGGCGGATAGGCGTGGACAGAAGAAGGACAGATTGGCGGATAGGCGTGGACAGGAGGAGGACAGATGGGCGGATAGGCGTGGACAGGAGAAGGACAGATGGTTGGATAGGCGTGGACAGGAGAAGGACAGATGGGCGGATAGGCGTGGACAGGTGGAGGACAGATGGTTGGATAGGCGTGGATAGGAGAAGGACAGATGGGCGGATAGGCGTGGACAGGAGAAGGACAGATGGGCGGATAGGCGTGGACAGGAGAAGGACAGATGGGCGGAGAGGCGTGGACAGGAGAAGGACAGATGGGCGGATAGGCGTGGACAGGAGGACAGATGGGCGGATAGGCGTGGACAGGAGAAGGACAGATGGTTGGATAGGCGTGGACAGGAGAAGAACAGATGGGCGGATAGGCGTGGACAGGGACGATGGCGGAAGGGACAGGAGGACAGATGGGCGGATAGGCGTGGACAGGAGAAGGACAGATGGTTGGATAGGCGTGGACAGGAGAAGAACAGATGGGCGGATAGGCGTGGACAGGAGAAGGACAGATGGGCGGATAGGCGTGGACAGGAGGACAGATGGTTGGATAGGCGTGGACAGGAGAAGGACAGATGGTTGGATAGGCGTGGACAGATGGTTGGATAGGCGTGGACAGGATAGATGGGCGGAGAGGCGTGGACAGGAGGACAGATGGGCGGAGAGGCGTGGACAGGAGAAGGACAGATGGGCGGATAGGCGTGGACAGGAGGACAGATGGGTGGATAGGCGTGAACAGGAGAAGGACAGATGGGCGGATAGGCGTAGAGAGGAGGAGGACAGATGGGCGGATAGGCGTGGAGAGGAGGAGGACAGATGGGCGGATAGGCGTGGACAGGACAGATGGGCGTGGACAATCGTTTCTGGATGCAAATGTTGCTTCGTTTTTTCTTTAGTATCGCAAATTTAAAAAAAATTAAAATAGAAAGCAAACATTTCACTAAAATATTGCTTTATTGTGAAAATTAGGAGGGGGGGGGGGGGGGAGAAGGAGAAGAAAAGAAAAGAATGCCGTCGTCGGAAGGAAATCTTTATCTGATGCGAAGAGTGTATCCGTTTTGCTTGAAACGTGTAATGTTCTAGATAAGGGTTTGCTTGAGGCAAAACTGTACCAGCGATGTGATGATATGGTGTGTTCACTGGACTTGTTGGGTGTAGAGACAGCTAATTCCAACTCTGCCCACCTGCCAAGTTATGCTAGGATCACTGTAGCGTTCAAACTCATTCATCACGCCGTGAAGCCGTCACCGCACTCACACGCCCACTGTGGCATCAAGGGTTGTGACGTCGTCCTCGGAGAGCATCCTCTCATTAACTCATTAGAGACGAACGGCATCCGGATACGCGGCTTAAACCACCTAGATGCCGTTTGTCTCGAATGAGTTAACTGCGTGTGCGTGCGTTTATTAAGCTATGAAGTCAGTTCAGTCAGAGGAAGGGGTATGAGGTAAGGTCAGTCAAGGCAGGGGAGTATAAAGTCAGGTCAGTCAAGGGAAGGGAGTATAAAGTCAGGTCAGTCAAGGGAAGGGAGTATAAAGTCAGGTCAGTCAAGGGACTCAGACTCAGACAGTTTATTGTTCAGACAAATTGTCCATACAATGGAGTGAGACATTACATAATTTATAATTCAGGTGTATATAAAGGCCATAAGGCGATGTTTATATCAACACACACACACACACACACACACACACACACACACACACACACACACACACACACACACACACACACACACACATTTCCATTCGATCTACGCCAGCACATAATAGCCACTTTTGACCTACATGTAAAATGCGGTATCCAAATCCAGGCCACAGCCGTGTACTACACAGACCAGGTCGGAGTAAGAACCACAGTTTGCACGTGGAATCATACAAGCATGCTGCTACGGAGTTTAAAAGCATGACATACAAATCTTGCTAAATCGGCAATAGACTGCGGGTTGGTAGTGTCTAGGATACACAATTCTTTCTTTCTGAGTTCCACAAGGTCAAACTTACATAGGTATTTGGCTCGCAGTTCATCATAGAATGGACAATAAAACATAAAGTGAACTTCATCTTCCACAGCCTTGGCACACAATGGACACACTTTCGTTACAGCATTGGGAGTACTATATCTTTGTTTGTTACTTTGCAATTCGGTTATGCCAAATCTAAATTTAATGTATAGATTTTTGACATAGGTTGGCTTAACCAGTTCAAAATAATTTTCTTGGACAAGTGTATGTTTAAAACTACGATACACAGTAAAACGTTCACTCTCAGAAAGCTTTGATGACCAGTTTTGTTTGGCACAATCAACCATCCTTTGTTTAAACTTGTTTATAAAAGCATTCCTGTTTCCAACACCTTGTGAAATCCATACATGACCAAACCCATTTCGGAAAAGCAAATTCTTTATCTTTGACACCCATGTTTCTTTCCCTTTATCGTCTAAATCCTTAAGCATATGATAAGCCATATTTGCAAATCTAGTAACAGGTAAAGCGCAGAGTCGAAGCCAGTAGGAAACACATCTTACTGACGTTAATACTGACAGGGGATATCGACCAAGTTCACCATAAACCATCAGGTTCGGTGTGCGGAAGTTGACATTAAGAAAACGTTTACATGCAAATGTATGGACTCTTTCAATTTCGGCACACTCGTTTATACCCCAAATTTCTGAGGCATACAACAAAATTGGGACAACCTGCGCATCAAACAGCTTGAAAAAAACATCAGGACTAGCGCAGTTAATTTTCTTCAACATACAGAAAATATCGATTACACATTTTTTTGCCTTAGTCACTAAGTCATCAACGGATGTGTTTAAACTCAAACGTGTGGTAAAGTTTAACCCAAGGTACTTATACATATTGACAACTTCTACCCTCGTTCCCCCGTAAATCCATTTCTCATATTTTGACAAATACCCACCATTTCGAAACACAATTATTTTTGTCTTGTCTAGGTTAACAGACAAACCAAGCTTAGATGCTTCTTTGTATAAATTGTTCAGCTGAGTCTGAAGGCCATTGGGGGTTGATGAAAACAAAGCAATGTCATCTGCAAACATCAACAAAAACAGTTCTGCTGCATCGGCTTTTAGTTGGAAACCATGTTTACCATTTTCAATAATGTACACAGCAAGCTCGTTAATCAAAAAGGAGAACAATGTCGGCGATGCTAAACATCCTTGTTTTAAACCTTGGAAACACTCAAAAAACGCTGTACAATTCAGGCTGTCTCTAACACAAAATTTCACCGAGTCATACATTGCCTTCATAGCTGAAAGCATTTTGCCGCGCACTCCAGCCTTCAATAAAATATTCCAAAGCACACCTCTTTTAACAGTATCGAAAGCTTTGCGGAAGTCAACAAAAGCCACATAAACTTTCTTATTTTGTAGAAGTTGTTTTTGAACAATAGCATAAAGTGTAAATATATGGTCCACAGTAGAGTAGGATTTCCTAAACCCGGCTTGTGTTTCAGACAGAATATTATGTTCCTCAGCCCAGTCTGTTAACCTTCTGTTCAAAATGTAGGTATACAGTTTACTAACACAGCTAATGAGAGCAATACCACGATAATTATCTGGATTATTTACATCTCCTTTCTTGTGGAGTGGGAAAATAATAGCTTTAGACCATTCGCTGGGGAACAACCCTTTGTTGAATAGAGCATTAAAATACTTAGTGAGAAAGGAGATGATAGCTGGGTTGAAGACTTTAAGAACTTCATTTATAATTCCATCAGGCCCGGGGGCCTTTCCTGCTTTGGCATGTTTTATAGCAGCAATAACTTCTGCTTCTTCTATGTTGATATCTAGGTCATGAAATAAGGCTTCATCAGACTCAGAGTCTTCTGAAAAATATACATCATCATTATTCTCTTGCTGTGCTATGTTTTCATTTAGAATGCTAGAGAAGTGATCAAACCACTGCTTCTTTGTTATATTGTTTCTTAAACGACGTTTTCTTTTCCATTTCTTTATTTCCTTCCAAAATGCCTGAGAGTTATGTCTATACTCAAGAATTTTGTCAACAGCTTCCCTCTTAAAATTAACTTCTTTAGCTCTAAGTAATCTCTTGTATTGTTTTCTCTCATTAACAAACGATGCTTTATTTTCCATGGTTTTATTTTTTGTGTATGTACGTAAGGCTTTACGCGTTCGCATTTTTGCATTTCTGCATTCCTGGTCAAACCAGGGGTGACTAGCGGTGTTTGTTTTGTGTGTATTGCCAGTGGAGGAATGAAATTGTTTTGTCATGCAACTAGCAGCGTCTTTGATAGCACATGTGAAAATGTCTAATGCACTATTAATATCATCATCGATCTCAGCAGTAGCAGCTACTAGAGCATCCTGGAATGCAGGAGTAGTTAAACTGTCGCTGAGCGTTTGGGCCTTAGCAGGTTCCCAGATAATCTTATCAAATGAAAAACACTGCGTATCATCATCAGAAACATCGTTGTGGGGTGATACACGTACACAAGACACAGTAAGGACCAGTGGCATGTGTACAGACTCTATCCTCTCGCCAACTTCAAGTTTGTCACACAAACAAATAAAGTCAGGAGATGCAACAAAATAATCATTAATACTACAACCAGTGGGAGAAATAAATGTCAGGTGCTTTGACAGATCAGGGCTACAGAACCCATTCAGAATCATCAGTTCAAAACATGCACACAAATCTAATAGTTTTCTTCCAAATGTATTTACAGTCATATCTTCAGTAAATCGTGAAGGTTCAAATAGAGCGGTATTAGTTAGTAGTGTTTCATCAGGATCAAGCTGAAACAAATATGGATTAGGCTGCAAATCCCCAGTTCTACCATTAAAATCACCACACATTAGGAAATGAATGTCTCCAAATTGCTCGAGGGCACTAGCAAGACACTGTTCTAATTCTTCCAACAGGCAGTCGTACGGTAATTGTCTATAAAATGGTGAATCCTTGGGCGGAACATAGCACGCGACCAAAAGCACATCGCATTCAGTACCAAACAATGATCTGTCAAGTTTGAGAAAGACACTTTGAGCGCATGTCATGTTCACTTGGAAAACAAACTTGGCATACACATTTTTTACTAACACAACAACACCTCCCGAGCTTCTTCCTTGACGTGACAGTTTGACTGCAGGTAGGGAAAAACACGTGAAATCAGACCAGCAGTCAGGCGGGACGAAAGCATTGTCTAAAAATGTTTCAAACAAACACACAATGTCATAATTACTTACATATTGTAGAAAGTCTGGGTCAGATAGCTTGCTCCACAGTCCATCAACATTCCATGACAGAAAGGTAAGTGTATGCAACACATTATCTACTGGCTGCTCTACAACACACGCGCGCATCGGTGACACATCCCGTGCAATTGAGGTGGGAGACGCGGCTTGGCCGACATATCACGGGTCACTGGATTCGTCCCCGACCTCAATTGTAGGGGAACTGTGTGGCCGGCGCCGTTTCGCTGGTTTAGGTGAAGGCTGTAACGGGGACACCAAGTGTGGCGCACGTGCCGGTGTTGCGTTGACCTGCTGACCAGTAGCTGCGGCGGCACCGAGTCCTTGGATACGGTTGTCCGGTCTTCTGTCGACGCTGTTGTCTGTCGCATGACGGCGGCCGAAGTTGTCGGTGTCGTGGTTCCGTTGAACTAGGGGTCCAGCGACGACCAGCTTGTTTCCCTTGTAGTACGCCCGCATTCCTTTCTCCCGGTGCAGTCTGATCTGTTCATGTTGCCGGTTGGTTAAGTCACCAGCAACACTACCCCCTTTTGCTTGAGTGCAGCACGACCCTTGGTCAGGACGTCCATCTTGTCCCTCCATCTCGCGAACTTCACGATCATGGGGCGGGGCTTGTTGTTGGCTCTGGCACGGTTGGCTGCTACAGATGCAAAGTCCGGTTTGTTCCCCACCCGGTGTGCGCGTACCAAATCGTCCTCAGTCCAGGTTTTATTTGGCACTGTGCCCTGCAGACATTCCAGTACTTTAGTGGCACAGGAATCGAAGGTCTCGCCTGGCGTTTCCACGATTCCAAAGAGTCGCAGATTGTCCCTACGTGAGAACGCCTCTAGCTTGTCTAGTTCTTCCTCGTAGCGTTTCCGCAGATCTTCCATGTCCTCCTGCAAGTCTTCTACAGACTCGGAAACCTCCTCCTGCTTCTCAGTCAGTTCCTTGCAGGTGTCCTCCAGGCTGCGAGCGCGTTGCTTCAAGTCAGCAATGTCGGTGCCAATCGCCTGTATAGAGGTCAGCACATCACAGAGGTCAGCACGAAGAGACCCCAGTTTCTCGTCAATCACCTGTGTCTGCTTGTCGATTATACGCTGAATGTCACTGACAGTAACTAAAGGTGGTGTAGTTCCAGAGACCTCGAGTGGATATGCGGATAGAGCTTCTTTGTCTGCCATCTTAGCACAGTTCGATTGACACAACAGTGCTACACAGTAATACACAGTACTACACAGTGCACGTAGCTGGCAGTGTTGTACTAACAGTCACACCGACGATTGTCGTACTCAGTTCAATGGCGATACAGGAAAACCAGTCAGATGGCAGAAGTCTGTGGTCGCACAAAGTCCAAATTTACACCGTTCGTCAGTCAAGGGAAGGGAGTATAAAGTCAGGTCAGTCAAGGGGAGGGAGAATAAAGTCAGGTCAGTCAAGGGGAGGGAGAATAAAGTCAGGTCAAGGGAAGGGAGTATAAAGTCAGGTCAGTCAAGGGGAGGGAGAATAAAGTCAGGTCAAGGGAAGGGAGTATAAAGTCAGGTCAGTCACGGGGAGGGAGAATAAAGTCAGGTCAAGGGAAGGGAGTATAAAGTCAGGTCAGTCAAGGGGAGGGAGTATAAAGTCAGGTCAGTCAAGGGCAGGGAGTATAAAGTCAGGTCAGTCAAGGGGAGGGAGAATAAAGTCAGGTCAGTCAAGGGAAGTGAGTATAAAGTCAGGTCAGTCACGGGGAGGGAGTATAAAGTCAGGTCAGTCAAGGGGAGTATAAAGTCAGGTCAGTCAAGGGAAGTGAGTATAAAGTCAGGTCAGTCACGGGAAGGGAGTATAACGTCAGGTCAGTCAAGGGAAGGGAGTATAAAGTCAGGTCAGTCAAGGGAAGGGAGTATAAAGTCAGGTCAGTCACGGGAAGGGAGTATAAAGTCAGGTCAGTCAAGGAGAGGGAGTATAAAGTCAGGTCAGTCAAGGGGAGGGAGAATAAAGTCAGGTCAAGGGAAGGGAGTATAAAGTCAGGTCAGTCACGGGGAGGGAGTATAAAGTCAGGTCAGTCAAGGGGAGGGAGTATAAAGTCAGGTCAGTCAAGGGGAGGGAGTATAAAGTCAGGTCAAGGGAAGGGAGTATAAAGTCAGGTCAGTCAAGGGGAGGGAGTATAAAGTCAGGTCAGTCAAGGGGAGGGAGTATAAAGTCAGGTCAGTCAAGGGGAGGGAGTATAAAGTCAGGTCAGTCACGGGAAGGGAGTATCGCGCTTAACCCATTTAACTTCACGGCCACATCTCTCACATTCTGGAGGTGTCACCTAAGGAATATGTAACAGGAGATGGATCAACCATGATAACTGAAAGGTGGTGCCAGATAAGCTTGGTGACTGATAACTGCAAGCTAAATAGAATCTGACACAACGCTTGAATTAAAATGGTCGATCCGTCTCCTGCTGTAGGACGTCAGGACTAAATGGGTTAAAATGTAAACCCAGGCACTGAAGCCAGACTTTACGTCATCAACGCACATAGTTACAGGTGTGAAACAAACACAGGTGGACAGACAGTTACAGTAGACACATAATTACAGGTGTGAAACAAACACAGGTAGATAGACAGTTACAGTAGACACATAATTACAGGTGTGAAACAAACACAGGTAGACAGACAGTTACAGTAGACACATAATTACAGGTGTGAAACAAATACTGATAGATAGACAGTTACAGTAGCGAAATGACGTCACTATAGGCTTCACGGCATGGTCTAACACTGTGTTACATTACAACAACACTGGTCTAATGCTGTACCACATTGCAACAACACGGGTCAAACACTGTGTTACATTACAACAACACCTGTCTAACACTGTGTCATATTACAACACCATCGTTCTCAGTCTGACTGTGTTATTTCACATTGTAACAACACCGGTCTAACACTGTGTCACATTACAACAACACCGGTCTAACACTGAGTCACATTACAACAACACCGGTCTAACACTGTGTCACATTACAACACCGGTCTAACACTGTGTCACATTACAACAACACCGGTCTAACACTGTGTCACATTACAACAACACCGGTCTAACACTGTGTCACATTACAACAACACCGGTCTAACACTGTGTCACATTACAACACCGGTCTCGCAAACTGTGTTACATTGTAACAACACTGGTCTAAATCTACGTTACACTGCAACAACACATGTTTAACTCTTAACTGTAACTCTGTGGTACACTATAACGATAGTGTGGTACATTGTAACTCTGTGTTACACTATAACTGTGTTACGTTGTAACTACATTGTAACTCTTGTGTTACATTATAACTGTTACGTTGTAAATACATTGTAACTCTGTGTTACATTATAACTGTGTTACGTTGTAACTACATTGTAACTCTGTGTTCATTATAATTGTGCGACGTTGTAACTCTACCAGGACCAGCAGATTTCGCAACAGTTTTTTCCCTCTTGCTGTTCGCGCTCTCTCTGATCAACTGGACTGATTGGAGAGAGCGCGAGTGGCGAGTGAGAACGACTGTGTACAGTCAGCTTTTAACTGAATCAGATGTTACTGTCTGCCTATGTGTGTGTGTGTGTGTGTGTGTGAGTTTAGTCTTAGTAACTGACATCAAGACAAATTCCAATGTTTTTATTGTTTTGTACATGGATGGCAATAAACTATCTCGGCTTAATTTTGCGACGTTGTAACTCTGTGTTATGCTTTAATTCTCACTCTGTTAGTACATTGTAACTCTGTGTTACGCTTTAACTCTCAATATGTTACATTGTAACTCTGTGTTACATTGCAACAACACCAACATTAGCGGGTTCAACAGGTGCGGGCCGCCGCCGCCAGAGGTCTAGAGATCTGAACCAAAACCATCCTGCTTCATGACAGCAGTCTAAAATAAATGGGGGCCGGGGGGGGGGGGGGTGAGGGTAGAAGGACTGGGTGTGTACTCAGCGCTAAAAAGAGATCAAGTATGTTGTTTGCAGATAGGAAGCCAAGGCTATTTGCAGTAGATGTAGTCTAAATCCGACATGAGCTGAACTAGATACCCTCTCTGAGGAGGCGTCGTAGAAACTGAAAAACGTTCTCCCGTGCCCGTGTTCCACCACAGGAGGCCTCGTCTCTTCTTTATTGTGTGGCAGAGAGTAGTTTGTGTGCTAGTGTGTGATTGTACTTTTCCAAATTGGCAAAGTGTAATAAAGACGTATTTCAAAATAACCCGTGTTTTTATTTATTGATTGTAGCTTTTGTCTTGTAGCATGATCATGATAGGCATTGTGCCGTTTACATTGTTGGAAGTTTAGTTCAGGTATCCATACAAGCGGCACAGTTTAGTTCAGGTCCTATCCATACAAGCGGCACAGTTTAGTTCAGGTATCCATACAAGCGGCACAGTTTAGTTCAGGTCCCATCCATACAAGCGGCACAGTTTAGTTCAGGTCCCATCCATACAAGCGGCACAGTTTAGTTCAGGTCCCATCCATACAAGCGGCACAGTTTAGTTCAGGTATCCATACAGGCGGCACAGTTTAGTTCAGGTCCCATCCATACAAGCGGCACAGTTTAGTTCAGGTCCCATCCATACAAGCGGCACAGTTTAGTTCAGGTCCCATCCATACAAGCGGCACAGTTTAGTTCAGGTATCCATACAAGCGGCACAGTTTAGTTCAGGTCCCATCCATACAAGCACAGTTTAGTTCAGGTCCCATCCATACAAGCGGCACAGTTTAGTTCAGGTATCCATACAAGCGGCACAGTTTAGTTCAGGTCCCATCCATACAAGCACAGTTTAGTTCAGGTCCCATCCATACAAGCGGCACAGTTTAGTTCAGGTCCCATCCATACAAGCGGCACAGTTTAGTTCAGGTCCCATCCATACAAGCACAGTTTAGTTCAGGTCCCATCCATACAAGCGGCACAGTTTAGTTCAGGTATCCATACAAGCGGCACAGTTTAGTTCAGGTCCCATCCATACAAGCGGCACAGTTTAGTTCAGGTATCCATACAAGCGGCACAGTTTAGTTCAGGTATCCATACAAGCGGCACAGTTTAGTTCAGGTCCCATCCATACAAGCGGCACAGTTTAGTTCAGGTCCCATCCATACAAGCGGCACAGTTTAGTTCAGGTCCCATCCATACAAGCGGCACAGTTTAGTTCAGGTCCCATCCATACAAGCGGCACAGTTTAGTTCAGGTATCCATACAAGCACAGTTATGTCAGAACGGGCACACTGAACATGCATATGTGGATCCGTTAGTGCGTTTTAGTATTTCGTAATAAACAGAAGATCAAAGGCAGTATATTATGATGTACTGTCTTTGGTAAGATGCACTTCTATTTCTTTGTGCATCATGTTAAAGTTGTAATTGTAGTGATATTCTTTTCTTAGTAATGTTTTAGTAAATGATAGTATTAATGGTAGTTTACAATTATCAAGATAGCTATGGTTGTTGGCCTTTGTGTCAGGAGCTATGCTAGTCAAAATTTAGCTCTAAGCCACTATGGCTGGTAGAGTAACATATAGCATGCAGCCCGTGTGTTTAGTGCAGCACGTGACCGGCTCTGCATGATCATCAATTGCCAAAATGGGATTTCAGTGTTCACATTGTCAAATGTGCTTTGACTTTCACAGTAACTGGATGCCATATTGAATTTGATCAAAGAGAGTTCTTATTTTCTAACAAGCTTTTTATCAAACTGGTAAGGTATGCGAGTTACTTTGTTATTTGTACATCAGGTAGTGTGTTAAGTTTTATTAACTGATAATACACTAAGAAGTTAATTATGAATGGTTTTAAATATTTTGTTGTTGTAAATGTATTGTGGGTTTCATTATAAATGAACCAGTTTGTTATTACATGCAAGTTGGTTACCATTTTTTTAAGGGCGATAACACGTTTACATTGGAATACAAAAGTTGTATTTGTATTTCTGGACTCAGTACCACATGGGCTATCAAATGCCACCATAAAAAATTGACTAAAAATGTGCCTTACCTACCACGTTAGGGTTATAACCCTAGCCAGAAACCCAACCCTAATCATAGTGTAATCCTACCGAAACTTAGACCATTAGGGTTTCTATTAAATATACGGTTTACAATGTTTTAAGTATGTCCTGTCTGTTGCTGCTGCCTTTCAGTCCCCCCAACGCCCAGTTCGGGCAAGGGACTGATGATGATGATGATGATGAAGTATGTCCATCGGATGCAGTTTCATCAGCTGCTTAAAATGATGGTGAAAAATGCCAAATCGGATGGAAAATGTACAAGTTAAATGCTTTTCCCTCTGCAACTCATAATATATAGTGATGAACTTTGTCATATGAGAATTTTTTTTTTTTAGTTTCTGCGTTTTTCCTCGGTTTTCTTAATCAGAAATATACGGCATCTTCTCACAAACCATGATGTCAAAAAAGTGCACGTGACAGACGATTGGTTAATTTATTATCATTTATGTAGTGGTTTTTGCACTTAGCATGGAGTCCAGCTTTAGTTTGGCACTTGAGACTTGGCCGTGCGCACGTTTCAAGTGACCGACTGATTAAAGTGATGGTGACCAATGTAAAATCAGATGGACAATTTACAAGTTGTACACCCCTTCCCCTCTAGGTCTTAACTGTGTGTGTTAAGACTATATTAACCCATATCATACTGAGCTTCAAATTTGTACCGTCACTGCCATATTCAAGCTACATTATAGTACTTGCAGGTAAGGACATAGACCAATGGCTTTAGTTAAAGGGTGATGCCAGAATAGCTTGGCACCAAGGTATTCTAGCACTACCCTTGAACTATTTCAGTGAAACTTATTTCACACACTGGGGTATTCAGAATGACAAGGGTTAAAGGAATCTGTTTCATTTCTGCGTCAGTCATTTGCTCTACAAATACGCCGGAGACTGAAGAGCCTGGTTCGTTTTTTATTTGGTCGAGTTTGTCTTTTTCGTGGTGAATTTTGCACGATTTCACACCATAGTGAAATTTTGAAGCATGTGGCAGCGAGAAAGAAAAAGCACAACAAAGAAACAAAGATTATTTACTGTATTTATTTACACGTCAGATTCAATTCTTCACATAGTCTGATAATAAAAATCTGATTTCTGAGAGACATGCAATTAGTGAGTAAATAAATAAATAAATAAAAGCACTAAAAAAATTTACCGTTCAATTGCATTATAAAAATCATCAAAATAATTTTTTTTGTGTGTGAAAAAAAAAAGGTAAAAATAAATTAAAATATAACCGATTCCATTATATATATATATATATAACCCTATATATATTTTCCCCCGGTAAAAACGATTTTAAAGAAGGATTTGTGGTTTATCAATCAGCACCACTATGTCTCAAAGGCATATATTCACATTTGCCTCTGCAGCCACAGGGGCTGTGAGAACTTTGCTTTCCGCCCAAACAAAATCTACTCGATTTGATCTCGTGTGAGCGTGGTAACGTTAGACTGGAGTGGCAAGAAAGAAACGAGTTTGTGCACCAGCGGCGGCGGGCTGAGGCTCAGCAGCATGGGTACAAATCTGGTACTGAAGCCAGACTAAAAGCAAGGTCTTAAGACAAGATGTAAATAGAGATTAAAAATATGGCAGGCTAAAATGTCGCACATGTCCTTAAAGGAAACGCCTGCACACTCTCAAAAAGGGCAAAATTAGAGAATGATCATAGGCTATGAATGCCGCTCAAATTTTATTCACAATATTGCATTCTCTCGGAAAACTGAAGATCGTGTCCGGGGGTTCACTATCCCGGAACAAAACCTTCAAGGAGTCTGTTGTGAAGTGTTTATCTCTTCAGTGTGTCGATTAGATCGGCACAAGACAGCAAAAAGTGTTGAACAGAATGTTTGCTTACCTCATTTTACCCCAACACGAAATCCCGAAATTTTGCCGTTGTCCTCCGAAGACTGCATTGCAGCGCAGGACAAAATTAATATTAACCATGATAGTTCAAGGGCGATGCCAGAATAGCTTGGCGCCCATAGGCGCCAAGCTATTCTGGCATCACCCTTAACTGAATTATCATGGTCGATTCATATCTTGCTGTGGTGCGTCTGGGGTAGAACGACTTACAGCAAACTCAAACGCATAACGGAAAACTGCGTGCCGGCCGGGCTGATGTTTGCATACAACATGCAGGGTTTTTGTTTTTACCAGTGCGGTCCACAAGTTATCACTCGCGTATGTTCGGCCAGCCGAATAAACAGACCATTGCACCGTATAGGGCCTACCGTGCGATGTCAAACGCATCTTAGATCGAGTCTTGCAGATGCAGACACCGACAGCAAGTGTTGCCATTATTGTATGGGCGCCTAAGGCGCCCCGGGTCGTGCGGCGATGAAGAACTACCTCAAGACCTCTGCAATAGTATGGGATCAGGATATTCACCTTCTTTGGGTTCGTTTACAATGTATTCAGTGTTTTGTTATGGTCATGTAGTCGGAGAGATACATGCTTGAGGAATACCTGAAGTTTCATTCAGATATTGCCAGGCGGAGCACAAAAAAAAAAAAAAAAAAAAAAAAAAGACAATCAGTGGGGGCCTGTGTAGCCCAGACCATCGGTTTAGGTTCAAGTTCTAGGGCCATGTGCTCGCCGCAGTGCCGAAAGGATTCAGCCCCAATTCCTTGGACTTACCTCGTCGATTCTCACTCGCAGCATTAGCACGTTTACTTGGCCATCTTTGATGGCAGTCTTCCGTCATACCTTTCCTCCAGTCTAATCACTTACCAGCCCTCTCGTTCACTGCGTTCATCGGGAGAGAAACTTCTCAAAGTTCCATCTCAAATCTGCCGGTGAGCGCTTTCAGATGTACTGCTCCTTTAATTTGGAATCCCTTACCGACTGAGCTCAGAAATGCCTCCCCCTTACGCAGCTCAAAGCAAAGTTAAAAACTCATTTTCTCGCAGACTTTCGTGTGCTCTCTAGGGTTTTCTGTACCCCCCCCCCCCCCCCCCCCCCCCACCTTTTTTGTTTTGTTTGTTGCAGACTGTGTGTGTGTGTCGTTTTCGCCTGTGCATCGAGTTATATTATAAATGAGAAATGCGCCATATAAATACCATGTATTATTTATTATTAAATTTCGGCAGTCGATTGTGCACGGTCTCACTCACAGCATTAGGACGATGTGGAGCGAAACATCGTCACACACACCAACTTCCAGTGGCAAAGTCTTCGTGCCGGCAGTTCACCCCGCACATCAGGCCGGGTGTCAGTTCACCCGCGCACATCAGGCCGGGTGTCAGTTCACCCGCGCACATCAGGCCGGGTGTATACAGCTGTGCGCGTGCCAACTTAGCTGTGGTCGGTTCGTGAATCTTTGCATTGAGACACCGTCGGCGCGTGTCACAATGATACGGTATTGATGACACGGTGTGCGCATGTGTGGTGTGTGTGTGCATAAAATAGTTTAAACTGGGAAGTGGGCATTACATGAGGTGGAAGTTTCAAGTCCAACACGTGTGCCATTACTTTGTTTTATTATCAGCTGTCCGCTGCCGGCCACTCTACCAAAAGAGGCAGTGTGGCCACAACAACAACACCAACTGCAACAGCACAACACATGCTACAAACACAAACACCGACGCAAATGTCCACAAAAGGCATCAGCGAGAAAGTTAAAAAAAAAAAAAAAAGTCACAAAGGCGACAAAGAAAAAAAAAAGTTTGACGAGCGAGGTACACATTACACGCCTACACTCTTGTCGTCATGGTTACGGAGGGGCAACGTACAGTTCAACACAAAATGCAAGCTAAAGACAACTCTGTAAATACATCACCCTCCTCTTTTCTCTACATCAGCAAAACATACGTACGAACCTCTGAGTTTATCAAACAATGTTGAGCAATTGAGCAAATTAAAAATAAAAGTAAATTCAAAATAAAGTCAATACAACCAGTCAGCCATGACTCCACAATAAACTTGGCAAGAAAGGTTCTTTGTGAGCCCGCGAGTGTTACGTAAACAGTTAATGCGCCTGCACATGTAGGAGAATACATAAGATACACAAGTCAAGGCCGAGTACAAGCATGCTCAGGTTGTGGCAAATCTGCTTTGTGTTACACTGTCCTCCAAGTCACCCATGATGAGCAAACAACAAGCTACAATGTACTATTCATTATTCTAATGTTAGGGTACAATCTTTCTTTTAACAGCAAAATAGAAATAAATACACGACGTGGCTTTCGTTGCATTATGACAGTCGGACACAGATGTGGTTTTCGTTTTATTATGAAAGTCCGACACAGATGTGCTTTCTCAAAGACATGACTCAGGATGACAGATAATCTTGGAACAGGACTGTTGATCTATTATTACCCACAACTCTCGTGGGTTCATGCACTCGGTCGCTCAGCTAGGCCAGACACTAAGGCACATGAGATCCAAGGTGACAGACGATATACATCAACTTGGCTGTGGTGGCCTCTGAAACACTGGCTCCATAATTTCACACAGCATAAAAAAAAACAAATGGGTTAGGCTGGTGACTGGAAAGACGTTATAGTAAATGTCAGCTGAGCTGTACGAAGGCACAAGGTTCAATACCCTACACATCCAGCTGTAACTACTAGCTGATGGAAAGACGTTATAGTAAATGTCAGCTGTACAAAGGCACAAGGTTCAATACACTACACATCCAGCTGTAACTACTAGCTGATTTTAAAAACGAGCATGAAGTAAATCTATAATAAAATTCACACTGGAAGACTAATCAGATTCATTATGCAAATTACCCATCTGACCCCGAGAGACATTATTTACATGTCGTATGAAAATGTTTGGCAGTAACAAAAGGTAATGAAAACCAAACTGGCCGCAAAAAGTCAAGCACGAACTGCAGCTAATGTTGAAACACAATGTCCGCCAGAGGCACATCGTCATGTCGAACTGATACGGTAACTGCAGCTAATGTTGAAACACAATGTCCGTCAGAGGCACATTGTCATGTAGAACTGATATGCAATAGATTATACACTATCTCCACCAGAGGCACATCGTCATGTAGAACTGATATGCATAACTGCAGCTAAAAGCTGTTACATCATCTCCAACATCGAGCAGTGATGCGGAACTGATAGAGGCCAGGCGCAGTGACTGCCCCTTAATTTCTCAACCGCAGAAATTAAAAAAAAATAAAAAAATAAAAAAAATATTAGCAGTGCAATATTAGTTATCCTGCAAACTTTGGTCAGTGTAACATTCAGACAGGCAGAAGGAGCACCAAAACTACCCCCCCCCCCCCCCCCCCAAAAAAAAAAAAAAAAAAAAAAACCCCCCCAAAAAAAAAAACAAAAAAACAACAAACCAAAAACACAAAAAACAAGAAACAAACAACAACAACAACAAAAAACCCAACCAAAAACACAAAACAAATCCAACAACAAACAAAAATACCAACACATCTAAAAAAAAAAAAAAAAACCAACAAAAAAAAAACATAACACAAGCCACTGATGGACTACATAATGACAATGTACTGCCACTGCTATTATGGATCAGATAACCTTAGTACTATTACTGTGAGGTCATAAGGGAAGGGTTAGCGAGTTGTTGGGGTTTAACGCTGAGCAGGCGACTCATAAGGGAAGGGGCCGGGGGAAAGGGGGGGGTGGGGGTGGGGTGGGGGGGGGGGGGGTGGGGGGTTGCATTAATACTGAAGCATCAGTTTCTGAGAGTTGGCATCCAGACAGGACTGTCGATTCAAGCTGCCATCAATCCACTCCGCCCTGCAGTGGCAACACCCAGCAACATTACAGCAAAACACTTTGGACACCAAGCGCTGTGCAATACTCTCCCACCACAAGCCGCTGCACTAATCAACGCCCCAGCAAAACACACGAGCAAGACAAACTGTGAGCACACACACAAACATGAAACTGCACACACACATACACACATGAAAAGTGGTCATATCATGTCACTAAAAGTGTTGTGTGAAGGCCCGCAGTACAATACACACACTAAAAGTGGTCATTTCATGGCACTAAAAGTGTTGTGTGAAGACCCGCAGTTCAATTCACACTAAAAGTGGTCATATCATGGCACTAAAAGTGTTGTGTGAAGACCTGCAGTTCAATACACACTAAAAGTGGTCATATCATGGCACTAAAAGTGTTGTGTGAAGACCCGCAGTTCAATACACACACTAAAAGTGGTCATATCATGGCACTAAAAGTGTTGTGTGAAGACCCGCAGTTCAATACACACACTAAAAGTGGTCATATCATGGCACTAAAAGTGTTGTGTGAAGACCTGCAGTTCAATACACACACTAAAAGTGGTCATATCGTGGCACTAAAAGTGTTGTGTGAAGACCCGCAGTTCAATCAAAGAAAAAACAAAACCAACCGCCTAGCAACTGCCTCCTCCCCATCACAGAGATCAAACTTACAGAGACCAAACTTTAACCCCTGTCTACACACAGCCAACTGGTAAACAGCTCTAGTGCCCGCATGTACAAGGCAAGGATTAACCACTAGTGCCCGCATGTACATGGCAAGGGTTAACCACTAGTGCCCGCATGTACATGGCAAGGGTGAACCTTTTGGCTGTCTGCAGCAGTTTTTGTTGCGATGAATTCCTGTACGAATCACGAGAAAAAACGCTAACAACCAAAGGGCTACACATCCCAAACAGCATGATAAGAAAGGCAAAGCCCTTATGGCTCACGTGTATGACCGATCCACACGTCCGACAATAAGGGATGGCTTCTGCACGAACAAAATCCATGTTTTCTCAAAATTTAATCAGTTTTCACACATCTGTGAAACCCCCGTGACAATGAGTCGACTAAATTAGAATACATAGGAAGGTCTTATCATCAGCTGCCTTTGTGCCAAATTTGATTGAAAAGTTTGCAAAAATGTTAATAGCTACAATTATTGGCATTTTATACACATTTGTCAACCTCTTGTGACCCTTGACCTTTTCCAAGGGGGTCACCCAAATTAGAATGCATAGACAGGTCTTACCATCATGTATCTCTGTAGCAAGTTTGGGTTTGAAGTTGTGAATAGTAATTGCGAAAAAAACCATTTCTTGTCAAAATGGCTATTTTTTACCCATTTCCCGAGCTCTTGTGACCATGACCTTTCCGAGGGGGTCATCCAAATTAGTATGCATAGATAGGTCTTACCATCACGTATCTCTGTAGCAAGTTTGGGTTTGAAGTTGTGAATAGTATTTGAGGAAAAAACATCCTTTGTAAAAATATGGCCATTTTGGACCCATTTCTCGAGCTCGTGACCCTTGACCTGTCTGAGGGATCAACCAAATTACTGTGCTTATAAAGGACTTACCATCAGGTATCTTTGTACCAAGTTTGGGTTTGAAGTTGTGAATAGTATTTGAGAAAAAATAAATTATGTCCAAAAATGGCTATTTTTGATATATTTCCCGATCCCGTGACCTTGACCTTTGTGAGAGGTCACTGAAATTTTTATGTTTAGAAAGGTCTTGCCACAAAGTATCCTTGGGCCAAGTTTGAAGACTGCATCTTGAATAGTCTCCGACAAAATGCCAATGTTAAAGTTTACCATGGACGACAGATGACGGACAACCACTGGCCCAGAACATACTCACTTTTGCTTCGCAGTGAGCCAAAAAGCAGTGTGAAAACAAAGATGTCAATCCACTCATGGAAGTACAGAAGAACCGATTGTTGGTCTCTCTGTGTGCAGATGGACAGGTAGGCAGCAGGCTGTGCAGGGTGTGTTCAGCAACATCCTACAGTGCCCCCACACAAACACCACCACATTCTGCAGTGTGTGGCCAGACATGTAGAGTGGACTGAACGCACCCCAGTGATTAGTGCTGGCCAGCAGATGGCCTACTGAGTGTGAGGTTAGTATCAACAGACAGTGGGTTTCTCTTGGTACAAAACGTTTATTGCATATTAATAATGAATAATAAAATGGTTACAAAATATGCTGGCTGGTTATAGTAAGCAGAGGCATTCAACTGGTTAATGCAAATCGTTCCATTCTCTATAACACCAAGTCAAGCGTCCGATGCAAACAGATACAGTAGTCAATGGTACATAAACATATTAGTAGTGTTTTCTAGTAACAAAGCGACACTGAGATTCAGAAAGTTTGCACGTGTTCAGCCGAGTTGCACAAAGAAAATCGGAGCATCAAAAGCTAAAAGGTTTTTCCAATAATAAAAGTTTAGAGATAGGGGATAGGGAGGGGCTTGGTCAGCAAGTCTCATTTGAAAAAGCAGGAGGATTTACTATTATGCAAGATGTTGCACATGATACAGGAGCGACAGATAATGTACACGTGGAGCTGCCATCACCAAATGAATGCTCCATCCATCTCCCTCTCAAATGAACGCTCCATCCATCTCCCTTTCAATGTGGCTGTAGCAGCAGTAACCAGTAACAAGTCAGGATGGGAAAGATAATTGGTGGGAAATACACCCTGCTATCAGCGACATGCAGTTAACTGTATAAGTCAAGTAAGGCACTTGCTCGGTTAAGTAATGTCTTAAGTACAGTTAGCAAACAAAAATCAAAATGGCTGAGGCGCAAATGGACTCTTGTAAGGTCAAACATGACAACAATTTCAATGAAATGCTGTGCATTATCAGAAAGCAGGAGAGTGTGATAACTTTGTCAACATCAGCAGTGGCAGGATAGCTGCACAACCATAGAGAAAAGGACGGATCAACATCACTGACAGTGGAAGCCAGCGGGCAACAGTAACAGAGTTCACATTTTCAAAGAGTACATTTCCTTTTAGAGGGCATGATGAGAGGGGGGTTGGGGGGGGGGGGGAGGAGGGGGGGGGAGGGGGAGTTAAGCCAGCGGGCAACAGTAACAGAGTTCACATTTTCAAAGAGTACATTTCCTTTTAGAGGGCATGATGAGAGGGGGGTTGGGGGGGGGGGAGGGGGGGGGAGGGGGGGGGAGGGGGGGGGGGAGGGGGAGTTAAGCCAGCGGGCAACAGTAACAGAGTTCACATTTTCCAAGAGTACATTTTCTTTTAGAGGGCATGATGAGAGGGGAGTGAGTGAGTATAGATTGCTTTACGTCCCGCAAGCGACAAAGGCCTTCTCAGGACGTGCCTGCGCTAAATGAAGAAAACTGCAAGAAGCGCAGACAGGAGGGAGAATTTCAAAAGAAAAATACAGATGAATGGACCAGAAAGACAGAAATACAAACCCCCAAAAGAGTAGAACCCACCTTGCAGGGGTTAGACAAGGTGACCCTAGGAAACTAAAAAGTAGACAACCCCACCAAGGTCCCCTAGGGCAGACCCAGTGGGGGAACATGAGAGGGGGGTGGGGGTGGGAGGGAGGGGGAGGGGGAGTTAAGCCAGCGGGCAACAGTAACAGAGTTCACATTTTCAAAGAGTACATTTCCTTTTAGAGGGCATGATGAGAGGGGGGTGGGGGAGGGGGGTGGTGGGGGGGGAGGGGGAGTTAAGCCAGCGGGCAACAGTAACAGAGTTCACATTTTCCAAGAGTACATTTCCTTTTAGAGGGCATGATGAGAGGGGGGTGGGGGAGGGGGGTGGGGTGGGGGGGGCTAGGGGGGGGGGGGGGGGGGAGTTAAGCCAGCGGGCAACAGTAACAGAGTTCACATTTTCCAAGAGTACATTTCCTTTTAGAGGGCATGATGATGATGAGAGGGGGGTGGGGGGAGGGGGAGTTAAGCCAGCGGGCAACAGTAACAGAGTTCACATTTTCCAAGAGTACATTTCCTTTTAGAGGGCATGATGAGAGGGGGGTGGGTGGGGGGGGGGGAGGGCGAGGGGGAGGGGGAGTTAAGCCAGCGGGCAACAGTAACAGAGTTCACATTTTCCAAGAGTACATTTCCTTTTAGAGGGCATGATGAGAGGGGGGTGGGGGGGGGGAGGGGGAGGAGTTAAGGAATCAGCACTCCAGACGTTACCAAACCACTGATCGATGTGCATTTCAGCAGGTCTTACGCAGCAGCCATTTTGACCCTGATAAATGAGATTTGTAAGTACCAGACAAACCGCACTGAGTCACTTCACACATGGGAACAATGTTAGCAAATGTTAATCAGCAGACAACAGCAGCAGTTGGCCAGTCTGTCGGGGACGCCATTATGTACAATGCACGCCCATGGACACGTTAGCTTCTGCTGTACACATTACTGTTACTGTCAGGTAATCCCACCCAGAACACCTTGTGCCAACACCCTGTGCCAACACACCATCAAACGGTCAATAACAGTTATGGTCACAAGCACTGATTAACTAAAACAATGGCAATGCTTGTACAATACATCAGTAAATGACAGACATGAGACATCATTAAATGCGACTATCAGCAGAGTGCCATTTTCACACAAGCATGTGAGATATCAGTCCATACCAGGGAATATGTTTATCTGATTTTGTGCCAAACATCAAATGACATGGGTCAGTTACCAGAAATCATGTGCCAAGATAAATGTTGTACCTGTCAGGTATTACACAGTGCACCTGTCTGGGTTGATGCATTACACAGTGCACCTGTCTGGGTTGATGCATTACACAGTGCACCTGTCTGGGTTGATGCATTACACAGTGCACCTGTCTGGGTTGATGCATTACACAGTGCACCTGTCTGGGTTGATGCATTACACAGTGCACCTGTCTGGGTTGATGCATTACACAGTGCACCTGTCTGGGTTGATGCATTACACAGTGCACCTGTCTGGGTTGATGCATTACACAGTGCACCTGTCTGGGTTGATGTATTACAAGCTTTCAGAAGGAAAGGCTAGATGTCAAACTAGCAGCACCAGAGCCCTCAATGTCCTATACATGTACTAGCAGAGCTGCAGCCAATCTTCACTATGCACAAAGCTTGTTCAATATAGCTCATGTTCAACGCAGTCTTCAAAAGGTGTTCAAAATGCTCAATACAGCCCATGGTAAACTGGAGTCTTCACAAACATCAAAATATTAATGCATTTTTTGCATAGCTGTTAGCATTGACTGGGCTCTGCATGTTGTGGAAGACGTAACAAGGGGCAACTCACGATCGACCGCAGTCCCAACAGCACCAAGCTGGCCGACGGCACACAATCACCACCACGCACACAACACACTCTCCTCACCCTCAGCCAGTATTTTGCTGCACTGGCTAACAACAGACCAGTGACATACGTTACCACACACTCTCTCCTCACCCTCAGCGAGTATTTTGGTGCACTGGCTAACAGACCAGTCACACAAGTTACAACACACACTACCAACCACAAGTACTTTACTGTGAGCGTATGTAGTGTTTTGTCACTATTTTACGATCTCTTTGCTCACTGGCGCGTGCGCACACACACTCTCATTGAACACATGACAACAGAACTAAGAAACGCACACACTCTCTCACTGAACACATGACAACAGAACTAAGAAACGTAGGGGCCACCTAACTCCATAAATGAAAGTGTGATCAAAAGAAAAAACAAAACACAACTTGACTGTTTTGAAAACAATCAAGAAAAAGTTCAAAAAAGTTTACAATGTGAGTACCAACTTTGAGAATATATCGGGTTAAAGTAGTAAAATACAAGGTTATAATGGTAATGACATTGCCATACAAGGTTATAATGGTAATGACATTGCCATACAAGGTTATAATGGTAATGACATTGCCATACAAGGTTATAATGGTAATGACATTGCCATTCAAGGTTATAATGGTAATGACATTGCCATACAAGGTTATAATGGTAATGACATTGCCATACAAGTCATACATGTACAGATTAAAATTCACACAAGTCCAGTCTGTCCGACGTGCTTGCAACACTAGGACTGATGAGCATTTCACACCTTCAACAACATTCAAGTCATTTTAGTCAAGTGTGAAGATTTGAAGCATTTCAGTGCAGAAGATGGGCAATGCCTGTATTTGCATGGAAGCATGATCAAGGTATTAGTCACTTAAACTAAAGGCCGACAGGAACAGTGACAAGCCACTTCTTTCCTTATTTAGTTCTAAATGTTAAATGTTTCCTCGTTTCATTTGCAAAATAAAAATATTATTAAAAAAAAACAGTCTAATTAATCAGCTCCTACAGTGATTGCCAAAAGTAAAGGAATCAAAAATGTTATTTTTCAATTCAATGTCAAATGAGAATTTCTCAATGTCAAACATTATTGCAAACACATGAAACCAGCTCCAAGACCACACGCAAACACTTTCCTTGAGATAATGTGGTCTGCACTCCCTTTTCAGCTGATATCTTGCAAGAACACGTGTAATTAAACATGAAAGAGACACTCATGATAGAAACTTCCACTGGGTAGAAAGACTAACAGAAACCTGACATAAGTCTGTTGACATGATCCTTGTCAGCACAGACATCAAACAATGTGGTAACAATCACTGTCTGCCATCTTGATATGCAGTTCTACACAGAGTATTTACATGATGAGTCCGGCTATGTACACTGTGATAATCAAAGTGCAGCAGAAGGCATCCAGTGGCTGCAGAGTGTGTGTGGGTTACTGACAAAAACCTGCAGCAAGTTCCCACGCCCACTGATAACCTACACTAACCCAACAACCAACAAACCACGCTTAAACCTGCAGCAGAAGTTCCCACGCCCACTGGTAACCTACACTAACCCAACAACCAACAAACCACGCTTAACATTGGCATTTTGTACACACAACCATATTATGTACAGCCACTAACCCAGGACACATTTCTATAGGCAAACAAGTTTAGCAGTGGCAATATCCGATACGTTTTGATTACAGAATTCTTGCATAGATGAGTCACCGATATTCTTTCATAAAAAAAACAACTTGAGATTCATTGTATAAGAACCATATATATTCCATGTAAGAGACCAAAGATTGCGATATTGCTTGATAAATGTAGTTTTGCACATGATATGAGAGGCTCATCAAACGATACGAGTTGTACAGCAGGGTTAAGTACCCAGTGTGTAAAGTGTGAGACAAAACGGGTTTACTGTTCCAACTAGTAAAATGGACAAGGAGCAACTTCCAACTACAACTAGTAAAATGGACGAGGAGCAAGACAGGGATATGTCCACTGATATAACAACTGAGTATTTAGACCAACAAAACTTCTGTCCATAAATATTGCTTTCAGATCAATGCCTGAAGTAATACTACTACTCCTTTGTAATACTCCTGGCAGTACCAAGTACTACAGCTTGTTCTGGTCAGACAAGTACTACAGCCTGTTCTGGTCAGACGAGTACTACAGCCTGTTCTGGTCAGACGAGTACTACAGCCTGATCTGGTCAGACAAGTACTACAGCCTGTTCTGGTCAGACAAGTACTACAGCCTGTTCTGGTCAGACAAGTACTACAGCCTATTCTGATCAGACAAGTACTGCAGCCTGTTCTTATCAGACAAGTACTGCAGCCTGTTCTGGTCAGAAAGGTACTACAGCCTGTTCTGATCAGACAAGTACTACAGCCTGTTCTGATCAGACAAGTACTACAGCCTGTTCTGGTCAGACAAGTACTACTGATGTGCAGTGCCTCTCCTGACAGTATAAAATAGGACTATTTTGGTCAGTCATGGGCCCATGTTGAGCAAGACAAAAATAGGTCCCCCAAAGTGTTGCGAATATACCCACACCTGTACCTTGATACTGGACCATCAGTAAGACACAGGCAGTCCAAGCAAAGCATTCAGACAAATTCACGCTAACTACAGACAAACAGTATCGGTCTGACTTGATCAGAACGCCTAGTGTTGGTTCAGCAACTGACACCACACAACTACTACATGTATTTATAGTTACACTACAACCCTGCCCAGCATGGTCTCTCTCATAGTGTTGCAAACTGGTTGTGCCGAGTACAAGTCCTCCTGAGCAAGGGCCAGACATGCAGTTGTAGGCTACTCTCCTTGCTTGGTTTTCCCCTAAGGTGTGTGTCAAGTGACAACCCAGGGGGCTATGCCACCAGATCCACGGATGTCTACTAGCGTGTTAACAAGAAATGACAAAACAGTAACAAAAAGATAAGACACAAACTAAATGTGAAGTCACAAAAAGCAATATCATTCAACCGTTAACTCACTCAGCCGTGACCCACTATGACACCAAAGGGCTGCACTATGATAGCTCAACGCTGGTGCCAACTGATCTTGGTACCTCTGCCTGTAGGTGCCAAACTCCTCTGGCACCAACCTTGATCTATCGTGGTCCATCCATCTGGTGAACGGTCTAGTAGTGTTTAGAGGACCAGGCTGATAGTTGGGGATTTTGACAATGGGTTGAGTGTGTAATAAGTAAAAGTCCTGCATCATTGGCAATCTAGTCACAAGTGCTGTACAGAATACCCCCATTAGTCAACATCAGCCTGTATGAGTCACAGTCTACACCCCCGCGTTAGTGAAGACCACCCAGCAAAGGTTAGTCTCCTGCTGATGTCCTGTCTACAGTGAGGTACATGGTCCAGACATTGAACTGGGTGAGGGAAGAGCAGAGCAAGCGGTGTCAGTCAAAACAGACAGGTCAAAAGGTCATCCGTGTGTTAATAGTGCCCGCTGGTTAGTCAGGCCAGCGTACGGTGGGTAGGTGGGGCCCAGCCTTGTCAAGCCAGGTGAAGTGAAGTGAAGCCGGGTGGAGTGAAGTGGAGTAATACTGAGTGGAGCTGTGTAGAGGCCAGTCAGTGGGTGTGCCCAAACCCACACACCCCGGGTGCCCAACGCCAGCCAAGCCCACTCTAAAGGCACTGTGTGTGTGACCATGTTAGTTGCCAGCTGGGTTAATGACAAATAAAAAAGAAATAAAAATGGGTTAGGTTAGTTTGTACGTTGTGTCATAGTTCTTTGAGGCTACAAAAATATCAGCATTCACAATAGGTCCTAAGTCAATGCAAGTAACTGATTAATACAGATAGCCCTCCTCTTCAAACTAGGATGAATGAATGAACAAGAGAGGAATACTTCAACAGGCCAATGCCAGTAATGAGGCTAGCGGTGAGGTCTAGAGTATAAACAAACATGATTAATCTGCAAGGACCTTGCCTCATGATAGAGCCAACACATGCCAATTAATGGTCCCAGTGAAACATCCAAGATTATGTCATCATCAAGCATGCATCACCACTTGGAGAGATGAGAGGCAGATTTAGAAGGCAGTGCTCAACAGATTATTAACACATCAACAACCAGTGAAAACAGACACGTACACACTACACTGATACAATTAAACATACAAGTACATGTATGTACCTATACACGACATCCCTTTCAATATGCTCAATTGCCTGTAGTCTGTGGTAGTATTTGCATCATCTCTACACACAGCTCAAGTACGTTTTTTGTTCTTTAGTTACAGTGGGATGGGGTCACAGGCTTTGGACTAGGTTGGAAGATACAGCAAGTAACGGGGGTGGGGGGTGGGGGGCATAACTTACAGTGTGATGAGGGACAGTGGCTTGCCTTGTTTTTGTGGCCGTCTACACAGCATTGCGGGCAATACAGCACAGATAACGACATGTACATGACAGGATTTGTTGTGGATGTTGGGCAGAGATTGTAGTGTGGTGGGTGTTGGGGTGAGATTGTAGTGTGATGGGTGATGTTGACTTGTGACTGCAGATGACAGAGTTGAGGTAATGACAAGCACATGATGACAATGACTTGTGACTGTAGATGACAGAGTTGAGGTACTAATGACCAGTATATCATGACGCAACAGGGTGTGTGTTGTTGTGAATGATGTTGTAAATGATGTTGTGAGGCTCTGTAGCGCTGTACTGCTAGTGTGGTGATGACTGTGTTTGAAGACAGCGTAATGTTGATGATAGTGCTGTACTGCTAGTGTGGTGATGACTGTGTTTGAAGAAAGCATACGGCTGATAGCGCTGGCAAGTTGGACAAGAGGAACAATGTCAACTGTATAGCCTCCTTCATTTTATTTGTGAAAATACAGCACAATTGCACAATTAACAGCAAGGATTTCAAACACGACTCAAGCTGTTCATCACACTTACACAGGGATCCAATGCAATGTCAAACTTGCAACACAGACTTTGGAGCGAAATGCAGCTGAAGACTTGGTATAAAAGTTTATTTACAGGATAACATGGGATAAAATTTGTATTGCAAAACTGTCCGACAGCAAATGTATAGACAGACAATAAACAATGAACTTTGATTGTGACTGCTCAAACGCAAAGCCATAAAACTCTTTCTTTGGTTGCAGTGAGTATTGCATCATGGTGGAGACTGAAATCAGGCATCAGAACTGTTCACCCAAAAAAAATCGGAAAACGGCGATTTTGAAGAATTGTAGAGTTATTTAAAGCCATTTCCAAGTCAAAAGTGTTATTAAACAGGGGCCAGGAAAATCGGAAAATCGCCGAAAATCGGACAGTTCTGATGCCTGTGAAATAGAGGTTCCTTGTAAAAAACATACCAAATGCCGAATTTGCACAGAACCCCTATACTATATCCACTCTTCTAGAGCTATAGAACCCTATCAAAGAAAAGTCTAGAATTTGCACAGAACCCCTATACTATATCCACTCTTCTAGAGCTATAGAACCCTATCAAAGAAAAGTCTATACAACTGAAAAAATAAAGGGTTTGTATTTAAAACAGTTTCTTTAAAATCTGAAGAGACTTATATAAAATGTGAACAGGCTTATATTATATGAAATGTGGATAGCGAGGAGCCTGTGAGACTGACTGCTTAGCACAGCCTGACCTTTCACAACTCCTTTCTGTGCCACACACAACTTGACAGATCATTGCAAGCATCACTGCCATCTTTAGTCTGATCTTCAGATGTGGGCCAATGACTTCGCCAAGGTCGTTCAAACTACTGCTAATGCTAAGTGCCAAGGCCGTTCAAACTACTGCTAAAGCTAAGTGTAAAGGCCGTTCAAACTACTGCTAATTCTAAGTGTCAAGGCCGTTCAAACTACTGCTAATGCTAAGTATGCGGGCGTGCACCTTTCACACTTCTGCTGACAAACTGTTTCTCAACGGTGGAAACAGAAAAACCTAGGACAGCAGGTGTTCAACAAAAGGACTTTGCTCCGGAAGTGTGATTTGCACCAGTTTGTAACTGTTGTCCAGTGGGGCCCATGGCCAGAAGGAACTCTATCAACGTGGGAGACAAGGCGCCCGACACTGATCATGTATGTATGCATGTCAATGTGTTACGTACTTACTTACTTACGCCTGTCACCCCTACCCGGGTATAGGCCGTCGACGAGAGACCTCCAGCAACTCCTGTCCTGTGCTTCTCCTTCGATTCTACTCCAGGTGGTTCCCAGTCTCTTGATGTCTGCTTGGAGGTCTCGACGCCAGGAGTTTCTCGGCCTACCTCTTTTCCTCTTTCCCTGGGGGTTCCATGACGATGCCTGCCTAGTGATACTGGAAGCTGGCTTTCTCAGACTGTGACCGATCCATCCCCATCTTCTTCGCCCAATTTCATTCTCTGCTGTTATCTGCTCTGTTCTCTCCCAGAGTCTGATGTTGCTGATCTTCTCTGGCCAGTGGATTTTCAAAATTCTTCTAAGGCAACTGTTCATGAAGGTCTGTACTCTGTTGACTGTGGTTTTTGTCAATCTCCAAGTCTCTGCTCCATATAGGAGAACTGCTTTTACATTGGAGTTGAAAATCCGGACTTTGGTGTGCTGTGACAGCTCTCTGGAACTCCACACTTTTTTCAACTGGAGAAAGGCTGCTCTGGCTTTACCGATTCGTGCTCTGACATCTGCATCAGTGCCGCCTTTTTTGTCTATGATGCTCCCGAGATAGGTGAAGGACTCCACCTCCTCCAACGGGGGTGCCAGCAAGCAAGACTGGTTCTTCCCTGGTTGCGTTCAGCCTCATTGTCTTTGTTTTCTGTTTGTGAATGGTGAGGCCCACTTGGGACGAGATGTCAGCAAGCCTCGTGGTCTTGTCCTGCATTTGTTGATGAGTGTGGGACAGTAATGCCAAGTCGTCTGCAAAATCAAGGTCGTCAAGCTGTGTCCACAGTGTCCACTGTATTCCACTTCGTCTGTGCTCTGTGGTCATCTTCATGACCCAGTCTATGGCCAGTAGGAAGAGGAACGGAGACAGCAGACACCCCTGCCTGACACCAGTTCTGACCTGGAGCTCTCTGGTGAACTGCCCTTCGTGGATCACGCTACATGTCATGCCATCATAGCTGCTCTTGATCAGGCGGACGAGCTTTGTGGGTACACCGTAGTGTCGTAGGAGTTTCCACAGAGTCTCTCGGTCCACGCTGTCAAATGCTTTCTCATAATCCACAAAGTTGACGTACAGCGGGGAGCTCCACTCCAGAGACTGTTCCACGATGATGCGGAGAGTGGCGATCTGGTCTGTACATGATCGGTTCTTCCTGAATCCTGCTTGCTGGTCTCTCAGCTGGGGGTCAACGGAGCTCTTCATTCTCTCTAGGATGATCCTGTTGAAGACCTTTCCTGGTACTGACAGCAAGGTGATTCCTCTGTAGTTGGAACACTTGCTGAGGTCGCCTTTCTTGGGAAGCTTGATTAGGTACCCCTCCTTCCAGTCAGCTGGCATCACCTCCTCTTCCCAGATCTTTCCAAACAGTGGGTACAGCATCTCAACTGTTGTCTCTAGGTCTGCTTTCAGAGACTCCGCTGGGATGCCATCTGGCCCTGCTGCTTTGCCATTCTTCAAAAATGCCACTGCTTTTCTGAATGTGTTATGTACATGTGTATAAAGAGCGAGGGATGGCAGCGATGGGAACCATGGTACTTTATCTCTACAACAGGAAGGGATTCCTATGGTACTTTATCTCTACAACAGGAAGGGATTCCCATGGTACTTTATCTCTGCTACAACAGGAAGGGATTCCCATGGTACTTTATCTCTACTACAACAGGAAGGGATTCTCATGGTACTTTATCTCTACTACAACAGGAAGGGATTCCCATGGTACTTTATCTCTACTACAACAGGAAGGGATTCCCATGGTACTTTATCTCTACTACAACAGGAAGGGATTTCCATGGTACTTTATCTCTACTACAACAGGAAGGGATTTCCATGGTACTTTACTACAACAGGAAGGGATTCCCATGGTACTTTATCTCTACAACAGGAAGGGATTCCCATGGTACTTTATCTCTACAACAGGAAGGGATTCCCATGGTACTTTATCTCTACAACAGGAAGGGATTCCCATGGTACTGTATCTCCACTAAAGCAGGAAGAGAGAAATGCGGGCAAGCTTAACTACATGTAAGGCACCATACAGCTCCAGTGTGTGTGTTTATTTAAAATTGCGCAGAAATGTTTGAACATGAATTAACACTTGGCAACAAAGGGCTGATCTGCATCATTTGTACACAACCATGAGCACAGGACAAAGTGTGAAAACACCAAGTGTGTGACCATGATGGACACTGAGGGTCACGGAGTACAACAACAAAGACTTCACTAATATTAACCCATTCTGCACGTTTGCAAGTTACGGGCTGACCGTAATGGTTCAATGGTGGTGCCACAATAACTTGGCAACTCAAGGGACTAAGCTACTCTGGCAACCCTCAAACTGTCATGGCCGATCTGTCTCCTGACGCACAACACAAGTATCTGAAAATAACTCCCACACTGTGAAGCTTGAAAATAACTCCCACATTGTGAAACTTGAAAATAACTCCCACATTGTGAAGCTTGAAAATAACTCCCACATTGTGAAGCTTGAAAATAACTCCCACATTGTGAAGCTTGAAAATAACTCCCACATTGTGAAGCTTGAAAATAACTCCCACATTGTGAAGCTTAAAAATAACTCCCACATTGTGAAGCTTCAATGTTAAGACTGAACGTTTAAATCCTCCAGACATGCTTTGTCCACACCTGATAACCATCACACATGATGCGTTAACACCTTGGTAACTATTACACATGGTGCGTAAACACCCTGGTAACTATCATACATGGTGCCATTAACACCTGATAACCATCACACATGGTGCGTAAACCCATTCAATCTTGAGGACGACTATCATTGTATCAATTTAAAAAAAATTCCTTCAAAGTTTAAGTCTGGAGACAGATCAACCACCACAGTCAGACGTGGTTTGCAGGTTCAGACCTGATGACGATCAGACGTGGTTTGCAGGTTCAGACCTGATGACGATCAGATGTGGTTTGCAATTGCCTACTTGGTTTTGCTGCGCTAACGCCTAACAGGTTCTGCCGTTTCCCTTCATCACTTCTGTGTTGTCATGGTCACACAACAAGGCAAAGACATCCTATGTACATAATGGAACTGACCTGTCATTGCTAATTACGAAAGTGACACTCGCGTGTATGGGTGATCTCTCACGCCTGTTAGCGTTCGCCGCATTTTTGGCACTGCACCTAAAACATGTCGAGAGACTATAACAACAAATGTCAGAATAAAAATGTCATTTCAAATCAAATGCACAAAAAGTGATAAAATGCACAAGAGAAAGTAACAACAAAGACACAAGCAGTTGCAATACATGGTAAGAAAGGCAGCCAGCCATGGCCGCAATGTGGTACCATATTCCATTCACCCTTGGACTGAGGCCCAGAGGCAGTGTCACCACAACCACATTAAGTAGATCAAACATCAATCAAGCATGCCATCAACATACATATGGACTCAACACAAACACGCTGAAGCAACGACTGCCCCTCGTTCACAGGTAAATGTAAAACCAACAAGCTGAAGCAATGACTGCTCCTCGTTCACAGGTAAATATAAACCAACATGCTCAACTCAATGCGAATGTCCAAGTTCACCACTCAACAATACAACTATACTCCATACACAAAGTGACATTTCAGTTTTTTCAAATGCAACATACATAAAGAACACAATACACCCTATAGTAGGTCCCAACAGGTACAGTACACCCCCAACAGGTACAGTACACCCTATAGTAGGTCCCAACAGGTACAGTACACCCCCAACAGGTACAGTACACCCTATAGTAGGTCCCAACAGGTACAGTACACCCCCAACAGGTACAATACACCCTATAGTAGGTCCCAACAGGTACAGTACACCCCCAACAGGTACAGTACACCCTATAGTAGGCCCCGACAGGTACAGTATACCCTATAGTAGGCCCCAACAGGTACAGTATACCCTATAGTAGGTCCCAACAGGTACAGTATACCCCTATAGTAGGCCCCAACAGGTACAGTATACCCCAACAGGTACAGTGTGCCCCAACAGGTACAGTGTGCCCCAACAGGTACAGTGTGCCCCAACAGGTACAGTGTCTACATCACAGCCCAGGATATTTGCACTTAACATTAACATTAGTAAATAGACCTTGATTGAAAATGAAATTAAAATTTGCATACAAAATGTTAGTAATAACATTAATTGTATTTTATCGATATTAGAGTTGGTATTTAGATGGTAAGCTTGACCTCAATGTGAGAATATCAGTGTATAGACCTTCACCCGACACCTGCTACATTAGAATGATTGGTGACCAGCACTAAAGACAATATGTTAGTCTGTGCTACATGCAGCTTGACAGTCTGCTAGATCCAGTCCCATCCAATTGTTCACTCAGCCCATTCACCCTTTGTACACTATTGCAGGAAATAAATTTGTATGGTATGTCAAGGGTGATGCAAGAATAGCTTGGCGGTCAGTCAGCGCAGAGGTACCAAGCTATTCTGGCACCACCCTTGAACTAACAGGGCTGATGCAGCCTTCATAGGACAACAGACATACTAAAATGTCAGCCTGAGAACTGTGTGTTCACGTCTAGCCAGGTGTACTGTACTCATCAGCAGTTATCATGGTAGTCACCGACAGCCAGCAAATAGCTTGCATAGCTTTATTTCAAGTATTATCATGGTAGTCACCGACAGCCAGCAAATAGCTTTATTTCAAGTATTATCATGGTAGTCACCGACAGCCAGCAAATAGCTTGCATAGCTTTATTTCAAGTATTATCATGGTAGTCACCGACAGCCAGCAAATAGCTTGCATAGCTTTATTTCAAGTAGTCTTTACATCAGCTAAAAAAAACATCTGCTGTTTATTTCCCCGCATTTTTATGAAATGTGAAGACAGAAACATAAAACAGTTTAGTTATTTGGGTTTAACGCCAAGCAGGCAACTAAGTTAGTTAGTTATTTGGGTTTAACGCCAAGCAGGCAACTAAGGCCATCTCACGGCGGAGAAACAGCCCATGACCATAGAACAAGAGAAATGAAGACACAAACAGCCCCCTGTCATGACCACAGAACAAGAGAAATGAAGACACAAACAGCCCCCTGTCATGACCACAGAACAAGAGAAATGAAGACACAAACAGCCCCTGTCATGACCACAGAACAAGAGAAATGAAGACACAAACAGTCCCCTGTCATGACCACAGAACAAGAGAAGCCTGTGTATCACACACCTAGCTGATACAGATTAGGAATTGGTCATTTGAGAATGGTGTAGATTAGGAATTGGTCATTTGAGAATGGTAAGGGGTTCCAATTGCATACAGCAGTCAGTTTCAGACTGACACCTATCTGCTGCATTCACAGACTACAGTGTGCACCCACACAACAGACTATAGCTGAAAAAAAAAAAAAAAAAAAAACCCAGGGAGAGTGTGTGCAGGGGCAGGGCAAGGGCAGGGCAAAGTGGGGGCAGAGCAAGCCGAAGGCAGGGCAAGGTGGGGGCAGGGCAATGCGAGGGCAGGGCAAGGAGAAGGCAGGGCAAGGCAGGGGCAGGGCAAGGCAAGAGCAGGGCAAAGCGGGGGCAGGCCGAGGGGCAGTCCAATGCAGGAGCAGGGCAAGGTGGGGGCAGGGCAAGGTGGGGGCAGGGCAAGGAGGGGGCAGGTGGGGGCAGGGCAAGGTGGGGGCAGGGCAAGGAGGGGGCAGGGCAAGGAGGAGGCAGGGCAAGGTGGGGGCAGGGCAAGGTGAGGGCAGGGCAAGGCAGGGAAAGGCCAAGGCGGGTGCAGGGCAAGGTGAGGGCAGGGCAAGGAAGGGCAGGGCAAGGCGGGGCAGGGCAAGGTGAGGGCAGGGCAAGGCAGGGGAATGCCAAAGCGGGGGCAGGGCAAGGAGAGGGCAGGACAAGGCGGGGGCAGGGTAAGATGAGGGCAGGGCAAGGCGGGGGCAGGGAAAGGAGGGCAGGGCAAGGCGGGGGCAGCGGCAGAGCAAGATGTCATTGCCCCCCCCCCCCCTGCCACTCGTTTCCTTGACTAGTATTGTTCCCAAGTTTCTGTAAGTTATACCAGATAGTATCAGATTATGGCCCCTCACACACTGTAACTGTCAGTCAGAAAACAGCAAGCAACAGCGATGCTCCTGGCAAATCAGACTATGGCCCCTCACACACTGTAACTGTCAGTAAAGAAACAGCCGACAATGGGGACGCTAATGGCAAAGGACAAGCACCATCCATCCTACCACCACCAGGCCCTTGCTGCATCACAAGGTAGATCAGAAAATCACAAGTGATACTGTAGAAGGCATGATGGTCACAGCACAAGTGATACTGTAGAAGGCATGATGGTCACAGCACAAGTGATACTGTAGAAGGCATGATGGTCACAGCACAAGTGATACTGTAGAAGGCATGATGGTCACAGCACAAGTGATACTGTAGAAGGCATGATGGTCACAGCACAAGTGATACTGTAGAAGGCATGATGGCCACACAAGTGATACTGTAGAAGGCATGATGGTCACAGCACAAGCGATACTGTAGAAGGCATGATGGTCACACAAGTGATACTGTAGAAGGCATGATGGTCACACAAGTGATACTGTAGAAGGCATGATGGTCACACAAGCGATACTGTAGAAGGCATGATGGTCACACAAGTGATACTGTAGAAGGCATGATGGTCACATAAGTGATACTGTAGAAGGTATGATGGTCAGAGCACAAGTGATACTGTAGAAGGCATGATGGTCACACAAGTGATACTGTAGAAGGCATGATGGTCACACAAGTGATACTTTAGAAGGCATGATGGTCACACAAGTGATACTGTAGAAGGCATGATGGCCACAGGACAAGTGATTAGTCCAATGTCAGAATACAATACAGAGAGGATGAGCTGCAATCATGCATCTGATGACATGTCACTGAACCACTTACAGCTCCAACAGGAGGTTTTCAGCCAATACTACAAGAGTCAGTACCAAGCAGTGCTCATCATGCACACCCAAGCTGAATACCAGACAAACCAACCAATACATACACTTAATCCCAATCTGATCAGCGTTTGAGAGAAAGACAGCAATGTTCTGTGAAGGCGTATTATATAGGACATAATTACAGTTAATATAACAATGAGTACAGGGGACTGGAAGAAGAGTTTAGTTAAAACTGTCATTGTCACTAAAATAATGAGTACAGGGGACTGGAAGAAGCGTTTAGTTAAGCTGTCATTGTCACTAAAATAATGAGTACAGGGAACTGGGAGAAGCGTTTAGTTAAACTGTCATTGTCACTAAAATAATGAGTACAGGGAACTGGGAGAAGCGTTTAGTTAAACTGTCATTGTCAGTAAGCAACACCAGCCAGGGCACATCAGTCTTGCTAGTCACCAGGGTTCATCAGTTTGAAAAACAAAATGCGTCATCAATTGTAAAGTAAAATAAAAGTCAAAATGGGAAGGCAACTGAAAAGTAGCTGCTTGATGTCAGAGGACAATAAATAAAATCAACATCAAGGTAAAAACCACCATATAGGAATGAAAACAAGGCTACAAAAACCATTCAGGTCTATAATGATGAACCAAACATGATAGCAAAATAAATGGAGAATGTCAAAACTGAGATCACTGGCACTGCTGCCGTCACCTGTTGCCGTTTCACTCTCAGGAATGTGGACATCAAGAAAATATCAAATAAAATAAAATGCAAGTGGCAGAGGGGCAGAGGTCAGAAAACTACATAGCCATTTGGGCTAGTATTTCAGGTCACATCACATAGCCATTTGGGCTAGTATTTCAGGTCACATCACGTTCCTAGGAGCTGTTGCAAGTCCAACAAAAGCCAACGAACTTGAGATGGCCACAATGTGAAAGCTGTCTACACACCAGGGAACGCTGTCTACACACCAGGGAACGCTGTCTACACACCAGGGAACGCTGTCTACACACCAGGGAACGCTGTCTACACACCAGTTCCAAGTACAACTTTGTGTCTGTCTTCTGCCAGTAAACGGTTCAGACCTGTCTACCTCAAAACTGATCTAGTAGTACTCCACAGAGCAAACTTTAGTACTCGGAGACAAAAAAAAAAAGAGTACTTTCAAGGCTGCATACGCAGGGGGGGTTGATTGATTGATTGTACATTGCTTAACGTCCCGACAGCAACAAGGCGTTCTCAGGACGTGCCTGCACTGCTAGTGAAAAAAAAAAAACACAAAAAAACCCCAGAACATTGAATGTATGTCGCCAGCCGGTCAAATACGTTAAATAAACCTAACACATGGGGCCTAAATAAAGCTAAGACCATTTAGTAACACACATCCAATATCAAGAGCTACAGGCAGTGCAGACAGTAGGGAGAGTTTTAAAAAGGCACATACAGGTGAATGGACAAAGGGTAGACAGAAACACATGCCCCAGAATAGAGAGAAAAACCCACCCTGTGGGGCTGGGGGGGGGGGGGGGGTGGTGTGTGTGTGTGGTGGTGGGGGGGAGGGGGGGGGGGCGCCAAGGGGCGCGGTTGCGGCGTGTGCGTCTTAACCGTTCACCAGATTATCCAAGAACGGTGGGTGGGGAGGGGGGCTCGAGCGTCTTAACCATTCGCCAGATCAAACAACAGGTGGGGGGGGGGGGGTTGTTGTGCGCCTTAAACCGTTCGCCAGATTATCATACAACGGAAAAGGGGGGGGGGGGGGGGGGGGGGTCCCTCATGCGTCTTAAGAGCTAAAAGAGCTAGGAATCTTTTGAGGAAAAACCTGAGATCATCTTGAGAAGCTGTCAACTGCTTGGGGCGGTCCGTGGCGCAGTGGTTAAGGCGCCTGCCACCAATGCTAAGGGTGCGAGGTTCGATTACGGGTTCCGGCGTCAGATTTTTCTCCTCTAGTAAGTGTCACCGTTAATTCGGGCGGACCGTCGGGGGTTCTTTCTCCGGGTACTCCGGCTCTTCCTCCCCCTCCACTTTGGTATCAGCTTCAGTCCACTTAATCAAATTTCAAATACAAACGATTGTGAATTTCCAAAAACTTCAGTAGCTCGCTTGAGCTTGCCCTTAGCACCATGTGAATGTTCTGTGTTTATGTACAGTGTGTGAGTGAATGCGCGCGATTCATGTGAGCGTGCTTGTTGGGTTCAGTTCGCGGCGGCGCTTTGAGCCGATTTTCAATTGGGATAAAGCGCCTATTTAATGCACTTATTATTATTATTATAAGGAGCCATATGGCAGCATGTTTTAGGTGTGGATCAAGCTGGTAGAAAAGCTGGACAGTACAGCCACTGCATATGGGATGCAAATCAGTGCAGAGAAGACCAAACTGATGACCAATAACATCAGGTGGCATTGGCACCGACGTAATGATTGGAAGCCAAAAACTGGAACCGTTAATAAATTCAAATACTTAGGAGCCATTGTGACAGATGAGGGATCAAAACCAGATATACTGTCCAGGATTGCGCAGACAACAACAGCACTGAGTCATGGACCCTCACAGCAGACCCTGAAAGGAGGATACAAGCCACTGAAATGAGATGTTTTCGAAGGCTGCTTGGCATTTCATACAGAGATCACATCACGAACGTGGAAGTGGGAAGCAGAATCAGGCAAGCCATCGGGCCCTATGAAGACCTATTAGCCATTGTAAAAAAACCGCAAACTGAAGTGGTATGGGCATGTCACGCGTTCAGCAGGGCTTGCCAAAACAATCCTGCAAGGCACTGTGCAAAGAGGACGAAGGAGAGGAAGACAGAAGAAAAGATGGGGGGACAATATCTCAGAGTGGACAGGACTGAAGCTGGGCGATACGCTGAGAATGGCAGAGAACAGAGAGGAATGGAGGGAGCTGGTTGCCAAGTCATCAGTGGTGCCCCAACGGTCGGCAAGACTACGGGATATTATAAGTTATTGGTCGGAGGGGTTCGCTACACGGACCTTTGTAGGCCTGAGGGAGGTCAAAGGAATCATTGTACCCCTCAGGCCTTCGGGGTACAATGATTCCTTTGACCTCCCTCAGGCCTACAAAGGTCCGTGTAGCGAACCCCTCCGACCAATAACGTATTTTTTTCCTTCCTCCGTTTATTGTTTAGAAAAAATCCGGTTTATGAAGACGACCGCTTCTGTGGCGGGTAGGCGACACCATTGAATATACATGTTCTGCCGGGGATTCCCAGTCTTTACGAGACAAGAGCGTGATGTAGCACGATTCTGTGTGAAGCGCAAGTTTCGTGAGTAAAAAGCTAATCTTGGCTTGTGTACAGAATGATTCAAGCTGCAATGTCTACAAAAGGTTGTTAAAGTATGACAGTGACTGTGCTTCTTGACTGCTGTGTGATTCAGAAAAATGAAGAACTTTTTGATGAAGCGATCGGCATTCGACCACTGATGTGACAGCTTGTGCAAGTTAGCATGGTGCCTCGTGCTTTTAGATTCAAGATGACTGAAGGGGGTGCTTTGAGTGTGCAGCAGATTGTCGTTGTTATATCCTAAAGTATCATGTGTGTTGGGATATCTGGAAAAAGGAATACCAAAATAACACTTGTTAACAGCAGTACTAGTGCCGAGATGGATTTTAAGTAAGATTTTATTATACAGCGTTGACATGATGTCAGATAGTCTTAAAAAATTCGTGAGATGTTTTTCTTCAGCATTGAGTGATGTGAAGAGAGAACTTTAGCAATAGCGTGCTTTGTGTATAGTGATGCTGGGTGTGTATTTTCATTTAGTTCTTGAATTTGTTGCTCTGTGCTTTAGTGAAATTGTGGCATGTTGGTGGCTGAGCAGACGACAGTGTGTTGCCGGTTTGCAAGGATTGCTGTCTCCGATTGGTTAAAAAAAAAACTCGGAAGCTATTTTTGTTCCGTGGTTTCCCGAACTTTGAAAATGTCTCGGTGCATGGCGATGAGATGGATTTGGCAAAGGCTTTTGCTGTTTGCGCTGTGTAATTAGTGGTAAAATATTGTTTAAGTTGGCTCCTCACGTCGTAAAAAATAAGGCAGATGATGTGTATTATGTCAAATATGACTACTTTAGTGCATTTTCTTCTGCTATTTTGTTGAACCGAGTTGCTGTCAAGACTCGAAAACGCGGCCCTAACGCGTCATCGAGAGGGCTATAAAACGTCCGCCATTTTTCGCTACAGTGGTTTTTATATCACGGTCACATGGTACAGTTTGCGCTAAAGATAGATAGATTATCAAACAATGAGGGGGGGGGGGGGAGGGGGGCTCCTGCATTTTAACCATTCGCCAGATTATCAAACAGGGGGGGAGGGGGGGGGGAGTGGGAGGGCCTCGTGTGTCTTAAGAGCTAGGAATCTTTTGAGGAAAAACCTGAGATCATCTTGAGAAGCTGTCAACTGCTTGGAAGGATCCACATGGCAGCATGTTTTAGGGGTGGATCCAGTGGAAGCTTCTTCAGAAGATATGAACAGGAGGCTTCATAGTACCTCCTGACAGAATCATAGAACTCGTTGATTCTGTCTTGATTTTAAGTGGTATTTGTCAGTGTGATCAAGCAGCTCTCTAGCGTGACAGCGTTTCTTTGATTTCATCGGTAGGTCACATTACATAGTCAAATTTGGCCAGTTCAGGCAGTAAGAGGACTAGTGTTTTTAAAAATAACTTTTGCCTTGTTTCAAAATTTGTAGCAGGGCTGAATGTTGGAATTTGCTGGAAATGTCCAGATAGCTGAGAGGAGACATGTTTGGTGCTTTGATTCATTCCTGAGCTTATCCAATGGAGAATTGTGGGCCTATGTTGAGTTGCCGTTGATGTAGCGATTTGAGGAGCACGCTGATTTCAGCTGTGCTTGGGTGTGGGGTTGGTAAGGAACCAGTTTCATAGCCAAGAAATGAGACGGGTGATGTGCTGGTTTTTTTTTCATTTTGTGCATGGCAAATGTGCAGCTGGTGGGCGGTAGTGTTTTTAGGGAATTGAAAAATTAGGGGATGACTGGGACTGACTATGGCCAACAGACTCGACAGTACGGAAACGGCACTGTAGTCCGTGACCTGTCAGGTCACCACATGCCATATGTGACATACTGCGGAAACTGGTTTAATGTAACCATATCATCGAGTTTGGACTTTTGCAGTTGGAAAACTGAAAAATTTATGAAAAATTTGAAATTTTGCCAAGAAATCGCTGCATTTGCAGTTTTATAGGCGTTTCTGCATGTTTTGCATCTCAACACCCTGTTTACCTGCACCGGGAGCTATGTTTAGTGTATTTGTTCATTTATTTCTGGTCTTACAGGTAGTCATGAGTCTGACTTTTGACCCTGAGCTGTGACCTTTGACCTTGAATGGGGTGGGGTTTGGGGCGTTCAGTTTGACAAATGTCTTTAAAAAAAATGCCATCTTTCAGTTATTGAAGTTGTGGGGTGGGTGGAGTAGGGTGGGGGGGGGGGTGGGTGGGCGGTGGATTGGAGGTGGGGAGGGTGGGGGGTGGGGGTAAGGTCAAAGGTTAAGATGAAAACTACAATGAAACAGTGTCAGCATGTGTATTTCATTAGACAGCTGACCTCAGAGTGAAACAAGACCAAATAATGTGACATGCAAAAGTGTTATTGTGCATGATCCTGCTACACTGGCTGCATCTGAGGTGTCATTCTGCTGTAATTGTCATTAAGGATGTCTCTAGTGTCTATTCTGAGCCAAACACAAGCACTTTTACACTGCGTAAAGCTCATTTGAGTGCATTGTTATGGGACCAGCAGTTGCGGCCACCAGTACAGGCTTTTACAGGAGTGTTCACAAGTTTGGCACACACATGCCTACTGCATTTGTAACATGAGTTGAGGTCTTTTGAGACTCTGACAAGTGTGTTTTATATAAAAATGAACTGTACACATAGCTGCCAACTTTGGAGAAATAAAAATCCTGACTGGCCGGGGTCCAGGGGCCGCCTAGGCCCCGGCAGGGTGCAGGGGCAGCGCCCCGCTGGGGGGTGCAGGGGGCTATGCCCCCCGCTCGTAAACGAAAATCAGCATTTTGATGGCAGTTTGGAGGCCTCTCCTTGAAGCAAAATTCAAAATAATAACCAGTTTGTATCCTTTAGTTTGAAGTTATTTACATTCACATCAGCACAAAAAAATCATGGCTGAACAAAATAAATCAATGGAAATGAAAAATCAGCATTTTGAAGGCAGTTTGGAGGCCTCTCCTTGAAGCAAAAATCAAAATAATGACCAGTTTGTATCCTACAGTTTGAAGTTTATTTACATTCACATCAGCACAAAAAATCATAGCTGAACAAACTAAATCAAGGACAATGGAAACGAAAATCAGCATTTTGAAGGCAGTTTGGAGGCCTCTCTTTGAAACAAAATTCAAAGTTTATCTACTCTTTTGATGGTGGGCAAGGGTTTGCAGCAGCCTTCAGGGACTGAGATGTTGCTGATTTTGCCTTCAACAGCATGTCCTCTCTCTCTCTCTCTCTCGTCTCTTTCCCCGTAGTTTCGGTTTGTGTTCCACACTTTCATAATTATTTCACAAGATGCTCTTACTTTTTCATGTATTCCTTCGTTTATTCAATTCATCATTCAGTCTGACCGCCAGACAGTCTTTATTTTTTCTTCATTATACTTCGCTACTTATACTTGGTGTTTCTTACGTTTTTCGTGCAGACTGATGTCTTTTTGGCCGCCGTGACCAATGTTTATGTCCGCCCGGCACATTTTACAAAAGGCAAAGTGTTCCCCTTTTCTCGATTCGTCGATGTAAGGAAAGGAACGCTTGTAGTCTGGATGGAACTTCACCAAACACTTCTGCTTCTTAGGAGGCATGATTTTGTTGAAAATCGAAAATACTCTGTGACCAGTTGTGAAGATCGTTGAGCATGTGCTCGAGGGCAAATTCGAAGGAACCCGAACAAACAGAATGGACGGAATTTGCCGCGCATGCGTAATCAAGACTGGCTGTGGGTCCCCGAAAGCTTAGCGGTACAGTATAGCGGTAGGCTCTCAACTACAGGCGCTTGACCCCGCGCGGTACGCCAAAATGCCTCGAATTTTAAAACAAAGCTTGAAAATATGAAAATCGGGAGAAATGTACAAAAAACCGGAGAATCAGGAATTGAAAAAAAATCGGGAAATTCCCGATAAAATCGGGAGGGTTGGCAGCTATGAATACATAACCATTTTTATATGCTACCTCCTAAATAAGCACTCCAGACACTTTGGGTATTCGGTGTGTCCCGCGTAGCATAGTTTTGGCTGTTTTGTGTAGTCTTTTGTCTGTGGGATAGCTCAGTAGACTTAATGTTTAAAGTGCAGAGCTGTTTCATGACCCCTTTTGACAGTGGAAAAGATTGCAAGCAGCATATAGGGCATGGCAGCTGGTTACAGGCCTCTTCCCGCTTGCTGTCACCAGATAACAGGGTCAATGAGGATGCCTGGGCGTTGTCCTTTTGGCTGCCCTGAGATACACAAGGAAATGGCCTTGGGTCTGAAAGCTCATTTTTCATCACTGTCAGTGTCATGGTAACTTTTTTTCAGTTGTCCAGCACACCAGAAGTCAGTTTGACTGTATTGCATGTGTGTAAACTTGGAAAAACAGAAAAAGTAGGGGGGGGGGGGGGGGGGGGGGTAATTGAAATATATGAAAACATAAACTTTAATGTGCCTGTGTCTCAAATGCAACATTTCTGAAAATCAGATATGTTACTTGATGTACATGCCAATTTTGGAGGCATTCTGACCATATCTAGTCTGTTTTTCATGGCATCAGATATGCATGATCCAAAACATCAACAGCATAGTGAACCCCACAACAACGCGCTTCACATAATGGGCCTAACTTAAAGATGCAGCAACATTCAATGGTGTCACTTTGGGTTTGACTTAGCTTGTGTCTAAGAGTTGCACTGATGGCAGATTGAATGGTGTTCAGGTGGGACAGTTCCTCTTTCAGGTCAAATTACATAGTCAAATTTGGCCAGTTCATACAGTAAGAGGACCAGTGTTTTTAAAAATAATTTTTGCCTTGCTTCAAAATTTGTAGTAGGGCTGAATGTTGGATTTTTGCTGGAAATGTCCGGTTAGCTGAGAGGAAACATTTTTGGTGTTTTGATTCATACCATCCTGAGCTTATCCAATGGAGAATTGTGGGCCTATGTTGAGTTGCCGTTGACGTAGTGATTTGAGGAGCACGCAGAGCTGCCAAACCCCCAAATTAATTTCAGTAATGGAAAATCAGAATTTCCGTAATTTTCCAAGGAACTTCAGTAATTACCTCGCGGAATGTAGTGCACTAAGAAGCTAGTTAGTTATTTGGGTTTAACGCCGAGCAGGCAACCAAGGCCATCTCACGGCGGACACTAAGAAGCCTTCGCAATGGCGCTGAGCATCATTAAATCCTCCATGTCGAATTCGCACAAACAACATCACATCTCACGTAATACGGTTTTACTGTAGGCTTGATGCATGGGTATTTATCTATGTAACTACCTCTGGAACGCGTTTTCTTTTGTTTATCTCCCCCCACCACTGCTACCTGCATCACACTTTCGCTTCGCCGACATCTTTGCAACACAGAACAGCGATGTGATAACAGCAATACGATTGGCTGCTAAAAAATACAACTCGAGCACTGATTGGTTATTAAGTTGTCTTCCGTCACGAGCTAAGCGCGTGATCGGTTTGGCGCGCAAAGCCAAATATCTGCATATGCACTGGAGCACAAAAAAATTAATAAATAAAATAATAATAAAATTAAATTTCCGTAAAAATATCACACATTTCCGTAATCAAAACCAATATCAGTAACAAATTACGGAAATTCCGTAAGGGTTGGCAGCTCTGCGCACGCTGATTTCAGCTGTGCTTGGGTGTGGGGTTGGTAAGGAACCAGTTTTATAGCCATGAAATGAGACGGGTGATGTGCTGGTTTTTTTTTTTTCATTTTGTGCATGGCAAATGTGCAGCTGGTGGGCGGTAGTGTTTTTTTAGGGCATTGAAAAATTAGGGTATGACTGGGACTGACTAAGGCTAACAGACTGGACAGTACGGAAATGGCACTGTTGTCCGTGACCGGTAGCGGCATTTTTTCCAAAATGGCCGACGTAATACTATTTACCGAAAACTGGAAGAAACAACTCGTCTTTAAACAGAAATGTACCACAAAAAACCAACCCAACAGATTTGCCGAATTTCGTACTTTTGTCGAATTCGGCGTACTTGCCAGTAAAAATCATAAAATTACGCCCAAAAATCGTAGGGTAGACAGGTCTGTTTAAACGTCATGCATAACCAGTGTGTGGTGCAACTTTATCTGTCTTTCCCCAGTCAAAGCCATGTGTACCCAGTGTGTCGAAAGACAAGAAGACCAGATGTTGGTGTTACAAGATGTTGGTGCAATTAGTGAGCAACTAGTTCATGTGACCATCAGTGTGGCCTGCAAGTTACCTTTCCTCTTGTTTGACACTGGAACACACGATGTTTTTGCCAAAAATTTCTGCAAAGAAACACTTTTTCGTACCACATTCAGGCACAGGAATTGCCCAGCAAAAATCAGCTGAAACTAGGGGGGTCTGGGGGCATGCCCCCCCCCCACCCCAGGGGTGGGGGGGTGGGGGGGGGGATGTCAGAAAACTCGTGAAGTTGGTGCTGAGCTGTCCAATGTTTATCTTGTGCAGTTGACCATTACCAACCCAACACTTCCCCTTCCTTTTCTGTGCCCTCTTCAGTTTGCAGGCATCAGAACTGTTCACCCAAAAAAAATCTGAAAACGGCGATTTTGAAGAATTGTAGAGTTATTTAAAGCCATTTCCTGGCACATAAGAAGTCAAAAGTGTTATTAACTAAGCACATGAAGAATCTAAAAATCGCCGAAAATCGGACAGTTCTGATGCCCGAGTTTGGCTGGAAATGGTGTCCGATTCAGACCGTTACCAACCCAACACTTCCCCTTCCTTTTCTGTGCCCTCTTCAGTTTGGCTGGAAACGGTGTCTGATTCAGACCGTTACCAACCCAACACTTCCCCTTCCTTTTCTGTCCTCTCTTCTGTTTGGCTGGAAACAGTGTTGCAGTCAGATCAGCCATCTTTGACCTGATTCTGATGTTGAATTATCTCCTATTGAAAAAGTCTCGCAGATCTGGCAATGCATCAGTGAGTTCTATAAGGGGCGCAGGACAAACGCGTCATTGATTTGTCAAACGTCATTTGTCACGACTTAAATTTTAATTTTTACGTAATTTTATATTTTATGTGATATGAGTTTCACTTTCGCTTCATAGGCTTGAGAAAATGGTGACAAAACTAGAAATTCACGGTACAATTTCAGTCTTGCTATAATTTGTGCAGGTTGACTTTACCTAGCTACATGATATATTAAGTACACGGATCACCTGCATGCTCTTGTGAAAGCGCGTCGATGTGTGTGTGCGTGTTGGTGCGTGTGCGCGCACTCCAAACATCTCCAAGAGGCATAGATCCTCATGCCCCTGGAGGGCGCTTGAGGATCTATTCCTCCTGGTGATGCAGGCATGTTTGTGTGAGAGAGAAAGAGAGAGAGCCCCACGCGCGTGAGAATGATGTCACATTTAGAGTCTTGACCCTCACCCACCCACAACCCTCTCCCTCCCCTTGGCATTAAGACATAAGACTGTATGGTCATGAAAAGATAAGAAAAAGCCATTTTCAATACCTTAAATTGAGCCCCAGTCGATTTCAATATCAAGGTCAAGTATCCAGACTTCCTGTACGCCTGCGCCGTTTCAGGTTTGAATACTTGGCCAATTCACTTGAAAATGGATCTTCTTATACGTGGCTGATTATATCTGGGGCACATTTAGGGATGTAGAATCAGTATTTAATGGGCTGATTAGATCTGGGGTACATTTAGGGATGTAGAATCAGTATTTAATGGGCTGATTAGATCTGGGGTACATTTAGGGATGTAGAATCAGTATTTAATGGGCTCATTATATCTGGGGTACACTTAGGGATGTAGAATCAGTATTTAATGGGCTGATTATATCTGGGGTACATTTAGGGATTTAGAATCAGTCATTTCATGAAAACAAATCCAAATGTTAACGACTGTATGGCAAAACTGACACATTGTTCGAGTTTCTTACAAGAAAATTGTATTAGGGCAACCGTCACTCAATGATATTTGTTCTAAGATTGGTATAGAAAAGTGGTTCTTTGTGGAGATATAAAAAACGTTATGCTCTCCAATGTCAAATGACCTATACAAACCGCTTTTTCAACTACCGGTATGCATGGAACATGAGCAACTAATTCATGTGACCATCATTCGACCTGCATGTTATCTTTCCTCTTACAAACCTCTTAGGCTAGGAAATGCTTTTCCCCTTTTCAACTACCGGCGTATACGCCACATGACCTCAAGCTACGGACAGCCATTATCTTCCAGCCAGAAAACCATGATGTGCTACGTGAAGACAGGTTATTCCTGGCCTCTTAGTTTCTCCCTCGCAATGTGTGAAACAGCAACAGTGTAAACACTTTCACTGCCAGAATCTATGGAATGGCATCAAGTCACACCAAGCTGTTGTGTCAAACACTGATGGAACTATCAAAGTCACACCAAGCCGCTGTGTTGAACACTGATGGAACTATCAAGTCACACCAAGCCGCTGTGTCGAACACTGATGGAACTATCAAGTCACACCAAGCCGCTGTGTCAAACACTGATGGAACTATCAAGTCACACCAAGCCGCTGTGTCAAACACTGATGGAACTATCAAGTCACACCAAGCCGCTGTGTCAAACACTGATGGAACTATCAAGTCACACCAAGCCGCTGTGTCAACCACTGATGGAACTATCAAGCAACATCAAGTTGCTGTGTCAAACACTGATGGAACAAAGTGCTTTGTGACTGCATCACACAAATCATGCTGCATTCTCTGACATCAAACAAGCTGTTTCTGTCAACAAGTCATCCAAGATGCTCCATTGTGTGCTAGCTGTTGTCTTTCAGCTGGTCTTGCAAGATGCTGTCAAGAGCTGGCAAATTTACTGCTACAGGGGAAACAACCCACTCAACACACTGGCAGTAAAAGAATGGCAGCAGCAGTGCCATCCGTCTACATTCTCCCAACGTCTGTCACGCCAGTCACCTAGCAAACACAACACTACAAGTGACGGTATACACAAACACAGGCTGGAATGTTTGGGAACATTAAAAATCCCATGAACACAAAAACATAAAAAATAGGATAAAATAAATCCTTCTATTGACAAAAACCTCATAATGCGTGGAGACTACAGTGCAATGGTAGACAAAAGGATCTAGCATTGAACTTAAAATACACTTGTGGGACATGAGCAAAAGTCAAGGATTTCATGTGTGTGAAGAAAACAGTGGGTAATGATTTCTTGCTAAGAAAGACATATTGGCAACCCGCAGTCCACAGGTGTGGACAAGGCACTGTCAGTGAGCCCTCAGCCCCGTGATGGGCCATAGCAGCAACAAGCCTTGCCAGGTGTAATTACATGGGTGACAGTACAAAAGTGTGAAAAAATGCAAGACTGGCCAGGGTTCATGTGCTGCCCAGGTCCCTGCAGGGCGTAGGGGAATCGTCCTCCATGGACACCCATGAAGTTTTCAGCTGAAAACAAAGTTCAGCAAGTCTCAGGTCATTTTCCCAGGGAAAACAAACAGTGTATGTGTCAATGAAAAAGTAATCAGTAATTAGCCAGTCTGACAAAGCACTGTATGCAAGTGCGCGCCCCACGACCGTCACCCATTTAAGTACAGGCTGCTGGCAAAAGCCGTCACAACATTACAAGGCCCCAACTACAAGCAGCTGGTGAAATCCGTCACAACATAACATGGCTCCAACTACGGGCTGGCGGTGAAAACCCGCCAAAACATAACATGGCCCCAACTACAGGCAGCTGGTGAAAGCCGCCAAAACATAACATTGCCCCAACTACAGGCTGGTGGTGAAAGCCATCACAACATAACAGGGTCCCAACTACATCAGACATGGAGGGTACAGCGGGTATAATAAACTACATCAGACATGGAGGGTACAGCAGGTATAATAAACTACATTAGACATGGAGGGTACAGCGGGTATAATAAACTACATTAGACATGGAGGGTACAGCGGGTATAATAAACTACAGACATGGAGGGTACAGCGGGTATAATAAACATCGGTTAACCTCCGTGTGCATGCAGCAACTGGTCATTGTTGACAGTACCGGCGACTGCGGGCACAAGAGGGTGAAGATTGAGAGAAATGTGGCCGGCTGGCATTATCCACACAACCCACTTGCATGACACGAGGGATGCAACACTGCCTACGTGCCACTCACACAGTGTGACCAGTAGCCTGTTTTGTGTCCCAGCTAACATGACATCACTGGGGGATGCAATACTGCCTACGCACAACTCACACAGTGTGACCAGTAGCCTGTTTTGTGTCCCAGCTAACATGACATCACTGGGGGATGCAACACTGCCTACACGCCACACTGTGACCAGAAAACCACATTAGGACCAAGGTAACACGAATACACTGGGGGCCACAACACAGCCGACATTAAACTGTGTCATGTCCACACAAACACGAATACACTGGGGGCCACAACACAGCCTACATCAAACTGTGTTGTGTCCACACAAATACGAATACACTGGGGGGCACAGCACAGCCTACATTAAACTGTCGTGTCCACACAAACATGAATACATTGGGGGCCACAGCACAGGCTACATTAAACTGTGTCGTGTCCACACAAACACGAATACATTGGGGGCCACAGCACAGGCTACATGCCATCGGTCATCAGTGAACAGATTTGTGTCCACACTAACAAGAACAAGCAGAAAGAAGGCCTGGACCATGACCCAAGCGTAATTAAACTGGTGCCGGAGGGTAAGGCTCTCTCATCGTACAAACATACCAGCGGCGGCAGCAGCGGCTGCGTTGGGGTCGAAGTGGGCGGGGTACTCGAGGATGGTGGGCGTGGCCAGGCCGTACGGGTAGTGGTGCTCGTATGGGTTGTACATCAGGCTGCCATCGGCGTTGGGGGAGATGAGGGGGGGTGGGGCGCCGTTCATGATGCTGGCGCTGGAGGTGACTGTCATGGGCATGCGCGGGGCCAGGATGATGGGGGCGCCCGCAGGGGACGGGGTGGCTGTGCGCATGGGGATGGGGATAGGCTGTGCCAGGAACCTCTGGGCATCTGAAATATACAAACACATGGTCACCACAGCAATCTGCATCAAATGTACAGTCAACACAATGCTCTCACCAGACCGTAGACAATCAGACATCAGCCACAACACTCACTCAAAAAAAGCTGACTGCCCAGATAATTCAGTCAAATGCACAACAAATGATGAAGAGAGGAAGAAAGACACTTTGTTTGCAAGCAAAACACAGTTGCTTTCTGCAGGAAATGGTTTGAGTGATAAAATAAAAAGGGGTTTCCAATGTTTGTCCTACCTGAAGACTGTCCTAGCCATCTTGATACCAGCCATGTGAGAATACATACTTACTGGAGGTTTTGTACTACCCAATATGTGCAATGCGGCAACTCTCCAAAGCACCAAAGAGAAGAAGTACAAGTTTTGTATTTTACAACATTCAAAAACTTCATGCTAAAACATACTGTGAATCTGGTTCTTGGTGCTGCATTACTGTCAGACATTGTACCACTATTCACAATAAAGAGCACACACACTGTTAATCATTAATCCTTTCTTTCCACAGTGTTGTGCTTGTCTTTCCAAAGCCTGTTTCTTCCTTTGTTGGTTATTTCTTCCTAAGGCACCCCCCCCCCCCCCACCAACACACACCCACACTGTATGGCAGTCTCCTTCTCTTCTCACCACAAAGCAGTGCCAGATTAGCTTGGCGTACAAGAAGAAAGCCCATTGATCTGGCTCCACCCTCAAACATGGTGTCTCTATCTGACAGCGCAACATGTCAAGTACCAACAATATCACAAGCTGACTTTTAGAATGGAAACTGACGTCACTGTGATCAATGTCACATTTAAACCTAGAGCACCCTTCTAACTCTACTGGCTATGTCACTCTTCGCCTCCACCAACAGCACTACACACGACTGATCAGGGGAGGCCAAAGCTTCTCTACACAATGCCCCAGCATGAATATAGGCCCGAGTTCCTTCCCCTTGGCCTGTAGGATGGATTGTCCCCACTTTCCAAACTGGACAAACAACCGAACAGTACAGTCAACACATAAATATACAGCAACCTAACAGTACACCGAGTCAACAAACAAATGTACAACATTCATTCTCTCAACATTATTTCTGAATGAACAAACATGTAACAGAGTTACAATGCTGGACAAATCTTTGTACTAAAAACAGCACATAACATTGCATAGCCAATCCCACGAATGATTCACAAGGAGAAAAAGTGACTACATATCCTAGCGGCTTACAGTTGCACCAGACAGGCTGGTGATGTGATACTCAAGTGACCATGACACATAATGATCATTTAGATGGTATGAAAGCGCTGTGGTAGTGAAGTAGGAAAGATACATTGTCATGAGGCCAATACATGTTGGCAAATCACAACGAGGTCAACGCTGCATGTTTGTTTCTATCAAAACAGTCGATTAAAAAGCCAGACAAATATGCAATATGGCATGAAATGTCTGGGCTTGTAATCCACTGTTTTTATCAGGACACGTGCAATTCTGACCTACTTCTGATTTCCAAACGGCCCATTGCAATTGCTGAAAAGTGCAAACCATAGCACAACCTGACAGCTCAGAATCAGAATGATGCAGGCTTGTTTTTCATCAGGGAGATTAATCAAAAGAAGGCACCAGGGTGAGAAAACACAGTATGAATGGAAATTGTAGTGATCAACACTGTGCTAATGCTATGCTACATTGCCACCAACAAGTCAAAGGCAGAAGATAAAAAAAAAATTCATTAATAAAAATAAAATACAAAGACAGGAATACCCTAGCAGTTAACATACACCCCAAAGAGAAAGGTAAACATGCAATTCAACTACCGGTCTCCACATGCTGCTAAAAAAACCGCAACAAGGCCAACTGAAGGCATTTACATGGACAAAAACAGTTTATTTGAACAAAGCAGACGCAGAGTGAAGTATAACAATAACAGGCGCCAGGTCATGGTGCTGAACAAAGTGCAACAGTTTCAAAACAAACAGAAAGTGAAAATGATGCTTTCAAAAGCCAGGCCCACAACTGTGGAGTGGCAAAGAGTGGAACATAACGTAAGAAAGAGAAGAGATGGTGTAACAAGAAGCGAGGTAACTCAACTGTAACCCAGTTAAACCAGGAAAGCCAGAGCATGCTGCGGTGACTAACGCTCAAAATATACCGTCACTGGAGTGGTGACGAAAGGTCTAAGCCAAAACACCGCACACACACAGTTATGGCGGACAAGCGCGCCATACAACTTACGACTGGAGGCCGCTGGCTGACTGACAGCAGTGGAGGGTTTGGTAGTATCGCGATAAGTGCCGTTAATTATGGCTAACTCCATTAGCTGCCGTTTCTTTAAATCATCCTCCCCGTCCGGCTGCGCGTGGGAGAGAGAGAGACAGAAAAGGCATTGGATGGTTAACAACACGCTCCATTAGCTTGACGAGAGACAATGTTAGCACATGACACGTGGTGAAGGTGCCACTTACGATGAAACTGGTGCATCATGGGCAATGCTTTCTGATCGCGGTATGTTCCGTTGAGTATGGCCAGCTCCATTAGCTGCTTCTTCTTCAAATCGTCCTCCCCCTCTGGCTGTAATCAAGCCGTAAAGTGAAACATGTTAACGCAAGTCAAGTGTCATGCTCACAGAGGCCGACGCTCTCTTCCTGGCTTCCCCACATCTGGGGGCTAATGTTCTCTCCTCAGCTTCCCCAGACCTGATCTGCAAAGCAAAACTCCAAACACGGGACGCGTTTGGAAATGTTGCACATACAGCAAAGAACACGTGCACATACAAAGACCAGCGAAATGTTGCACATACAACAAAGACCAGTGAAATGTTGCACATACAACAAAGACCGGCGAAATGTTGCACATACAACAAAGACCAGTGAAATGTTGCAATACAACAAAGACCAGTAAAATGTTGCACATACAACAAAGACCAGTAAAATGTTGCACATACAACAAAGACCAGTGAAATGTTGCAATACAACAAAGACCAGTGAAATGTTGCACATACAACAAAGACCAGCAAAATGTTGCACATACAAAGACCAGTGAATGTTGCACATACAACAAAGACCAGCGGAATGTTGCACATACAACAAAGACCAGTGAAATGTTGCACATACAACAAAGACCAGTGAAATGTTGCACATACAACAAAGACCTGTGAAATGTTGCACATACAGCAAAGACCTGCGAAATGTTACACATACAACAAAGACCAGCGAAATGTTGCACATACAACAAATACCAGCGAAATGTTGCACATACAACAAAGACCAGTGAAATGTTGCACATACAACAAAGACTAGTGAAATGTTGCACATACAACAAAGACCAGTGAAATGTTGCACATACAACAAAGACCAGTGAAATGTTGCACATACAACAAAGACCAGTGAAATGTTGCACATACAACAAAGACCAGCGAAATGTTGCACATACAACAAAGACCAGTGAAATGTTGCACATACAACAAAGACCAGCGAAATGTTGCACATAAACAAAGACCAGTGAAATGTTGCACATACAACAAAGACCAGTGAAATGTTGCACATACAACAAAGACCAGTGAAATGTTGCACATACAACAAAGACCAGTGAAATGTTGCACATACAACAAAGAACAGCGACATTTTACATACAAAACAAAGAAGTACTGTATAAAATATTTATTTATATAGCTGTCTACAGTCCCTCTTTGTCTTTTTCTTAGACTTTTACAACAGTTCTAGATACTAGTAGTAGTAGTATGTGCGAGGACAAAATAGGCCTGCAAGGCCTTTGCAAATGTCCTTTCTTCGACAAGTTTAATTACTTTATGGATCTGTTATGCATGCAAATTTTCCTACAAATCATTCATCATAGCAATAGAAAATCTGTTTAAATTTTCATAATTCATGCAGCTGGTTTTTAAAAGAATTTGTTAGGTGCTTTTTTTAAAATGAAACTGGTAATCCATTCCAAACAGTAGCAACTCTGTTAGAAAAACAAAACTTCCGCAGGTTAGTGTTGCAGTGCTGTACAAAGATTTTCCCCTCAGGGTTTCGGGTTCTGCCACAAAGCAGTGCTGGAAAAAAGTCATTCCAATTTAGGTTGTCGATACCATTATAAATTTTTTAAAACTTGGATTAAGTCTCCACGTATTCTACGTCCACGTAAGGAGTGTAGTCTACAATATTTATGTTTGTCTGAGTAAGTCATTTTTACATTCTTTAACCAGCTTTGTTGCTCATCTCTGTACCCTTTCAAGTGCAACTGATTGTCTCTTTAAACCTGGGTACCATACAGTGTTTGCATATGGTCAAGAGTACGACTAGGCGTCGAGTGCCGGTTTCGCTACCTGACTGACAAAACAAAGCCTTCAAACTCAAAATCAGGTATGCATCTCACACAAACATATCTCAACTGGTTAAAAATTGAACATACTTTCTAATCCTGTGTCATTTTTGCATACGTCCGATGGATAAAAGTTATTTATTGTTTTGTGTGATCGAGCGGCGGAAGCCAAAATTTCGAAACGTGACATCACACACGTGTGTTCGCTTTCAGATAAAAAATTCCAGGGAATGAAATAGAATTTCGAAACGAAGTTTAGGCCTATAGAGAGCCAATGCAAGTTACTATTTTGTTACCATATCGTCGAATTTTACGTGTGTCTAAGTTTAAAGTAGTTTGAGGGCAAGTAAAGGCTAGAATGAACATAACGTGCGTTGTCAATTTCACACGTCCGAATCGCGCTGTGCACCGGAACACAAAAAACGTACCGTGAGGCACCTAATTAACATATCCTAGACAACATTACTCTTCATTCTGATTACCGTAAACAAATTCGAAATCCTTTTGAGAATTGAAAGAAGGCTGCGTTTTAAACTTCTTCAACCCAAACTCGCAATCATCAACGCGCGTGATTTTCTGGAATCGACGGCCATTTTGAGATTTGCATTCGGTCAGTCCTACGTACCTGATACGTACAGGTGACATCGATGGAGCAGGAAAGCGACAAAGTTGAAGGTAAGTTTTGGTTGTAAATGGTTATGCTCATGCAAAATTGATGACTGAGCACCATAAATGTTTAAAAAAAATCAATGTAAGTGTACTGCTTTTCTAATTACTTCAAATGAATGTTGACGCAAACAAATGTAAAATCAATCGGCTCAATGACCACGTGTTTTGAACAAAGGAAGAAAACATTACTTGTTGGAATTTGCCTCCATCCGACGATGACGGTTTAGTTTTGGTTGTAACAGTTATGTTCAAGTTTCTGAATGCGATATTCAATATTTCAAAGGATAAAACAGAACAAGTAATGTATGTTTTGATTAGTTGTGTAGTGCAGCAACACTTTGAAACAATCATTATTACCTTTTACCGGCACCTTGCCGTTGTGTCGGCTTGTACATAACTTTACACATGTTGAAGGTTGTCAGCGTTACGTTCAGGCAATTACAGCTTTATTTTCAAAGATTAAAAAGAACACTACGTATCACACATTTTCGTCGATTCAGTATTGTTGTCTTTAATGTTCCCGATATAAAAAATAGAGTAAATGTCTTTTGCTCCTGCTGTTTGATTGTTCATAACTTTACACAGTTTAGCCAGGTAAATCTTTATGTAAAGTTATGTTCAAACCATGAGTTTTGCATTTTGGGGGAAGGACAAGTCATACCTTTTTTATACCAATTTTTGTTGGTAGGAAATTGTTGCTAATTTGATTTATACCTCGGGTCATAGATTATGAGTTGCTGAATTATAGCGTTTGTACATAACATGATGCAGTGCAAAAGGGAACAGACATAGCACCTTCAATCAAAACATGGTCGTTTTTCTTATTTTGAGCTGTGATAATGTTCCCATTGTCTTTATGTACTTTATATTATGTTTCTTCATTATGTAACATAAGATTAAGTAAGAATAACCCTGTTCTGGCAGTATTGGACTGAACATAACATGATGTAACACTTATGGTGTTTGGGTTGTAAAGTTCTGTTACACTGTGCTTCATGCTATTTTTGTATGGTTTAGTGTTCTATGATAAGTACAGATAGTCTGTGCATTTTTAAAAAAAAATTTTCTGCACCCAAGAAATGACAATTTTTAAGAAATATGTCTTGAACATAAATTGACAACAATTATGTTGTCAAGTTATGTACAGTTAAAACAGTGCTCAGCTAACATTTTCCTTCATAGTAACAGTCTCTTTTAAAGTGGAAGACAGGTTTTGATTATGTTGTCTATTGTAATATACAAACTATTATTCTAGCTAGATGACTGTGAACATAACTTGACAAACTAGACCGACATGTAAAGTGTAAAGTTATGTTCATTACTGTAGCACAATTGCTAGTATACTGTCTTTTGAATGTCTACTTTGCTAGTTGTTATTCATAAAAATACAGCTTGGGTACTAAAATATTAATTGTTAAACCCAGAATATACATTTTTCTGTTTTAAATAGTTTGTACATGACAACATCATGTGTTGTCAAGTTATGTTCAACCACAGTTGTGTTTGGTTCACACATTGTCTTCTAAGTTACAGTCTGATCATGCCTTTTACTCTTTGTTGTGCTGGCCAAGCTTGATAGCTGCCATGATATATCATAATTTAATGATAACCAGCCATTTTAGTACAAAGCTGTTGAAAAATAACCAGACATATTAGGTTGATGCTAGCTAAAAACAAATCGCAAACATGGACACAAATTAAAATTATTTGACCCTCTCTGTTTCAGTTCTTCGGGATTTATTCCTGAATCGAAAGTTTCTGAGGCTGAAGGGTCTTTCCCAGGCGTGAAAGCACCCAGAAAATGTATGCTAAATACTTGTCGTAGTGCAGTACCCTGACAGGTTGTACCCTGGTGAGCAAGGTTATGTCATCATACTTGCACTTACGAATGATAGCAGCCAGGAATCTTAAAAAGTATTTGAAACCAGAAAAATGTGGATTTGAACATGTTTTAGCTCCATTTATGTTTGAGATGGAGACATTGAAAAATTATAAAAGGTTGAAAGGTACGGCCGAAATAAGTGGGACTGGTTGTCACTGGCCAATAAAGAATTGATTGATTGATTGATTGTACATTGCTTAACGTCCCGACAGCAACAAGGCTTTCTCAGGACGTGCCAATAAAGAAAAGGAGTTTGAAGTTTCCTTAGGAAACTTGATCAGCAGGAAGCTTGTTAATTATGGGTTGCTTCAAGAAAGCGCTGTGATCATTATGCAACATAAATAAAGCAGTCTCTTTTTTCTGTTTCAGGAGTGATTGTCGGAGTAGATCCTCTGAGGGTCAAATTCCTCAAGCCTCACCAGACAAAACAAGAACTATTTGTTTACCCTGAAATAGATGACATTCAAGAAGTAGGGGATGATTGTAGCGTCGGCTGTAGATTTCCTGCCACTCTCCAACAGTGCACGCGAGTGGAGAGTGGTTGGGTTTGATCAATTTTAATTTGTTTCTGCCACGTTTAGCTCAAGTATGAAGCTAACTAAAGTGAGTACTTTCTGTGCCAGTGGTCTGCTGAAAACCATCGGTCGTGGTAAACTTAGGTCAATATGTGCTAGATTATATTTGTTGTTAGGTGGTACAGAAAAGCGTTTCTTTGCGGAGGTATTTGGGCAAAAGGTAGGCTCCGATGTCACACAGCCCATAGCAAGCATGAGCAATGGCTAACTAACGTCAGTTTTCAAGAGTGTTAAATGTATTGTTGGTGTTCTAAAATGTATTGAAAGTTTAAACTTTTTACACTTGGTGCTTTCTCACATTGTGCAGAGATTTAAACCCCATGTTGTAAGGTTATGTACAAACATGTACAGATTTGTTTTGCTACTTGCGTTAAACATTGTAGACACAATTATTAAAACTGGTAAATGCTGGGTTTTACTGACCACATTTGATGTAATTTCTCATTTTTATCGTTTATTTTGACTTCAGTGTTGATAATACCAACATGTTCGGTTGTAAAGTTATGTTCAAACTTGCCATTTTCACACATTATTCCCTTGTATTATCAATTTCAAACCTGATAATTACATCACTGCTGTTCTGCAGTGTAGTAGAAAGCTACAGGTGCTTGTGATTTTTATTTTCTGGTTCTTGTCCATTTGTGGAGGCACTTTTTTGCTGAAATTTGAAGCTGGTGGTGTAAAGTTATGTACAAACAATTACAATATGACTAAGTGCCAAAAGGTGAGCAAAAAGTGAGTGATCTCTTTTGCGTGAAACTAAAATCTGTTTAAAAAGACACGTGTTGACTTTAACAAGTGCAATGTGTGTGAATGATTGAAGATATACTGGCAATAATTTCTGCACCTAAGGAATAGCCGTTTGGTGAGTATACTGTAAAACGCCAGAATTCACCAATAAAAATCGGCCCGGGAAAGCGGACAATGACATGCCGTCGGTCTGTTTTGATCTCGCGTGTAAAAGCAACAATAACAAACCTGGTGCCAACCATGCCCATATGTTCAGGGAAGATTGATCTTATAATCCCGTGTATTTCCCAGATTTGAAGGCAAGCCATGCTTTTGTTTATTGCTCTTGAAAGTAGCCACTGTCGGACGTCAGATTTGTCGCAACAGCAGCATCTTAATTTCCGCAAACTTGTGCTAGCGAAAGGCAAGCTGACCCAAACCGGAAATGGTGTCATTGCGTTGTTTCGCTTTCGTTGAATATTTTATATGCTTTAAATTTACTTTTCCGTCACAGTTTTCTAAGCTGGCAAAAAAATTATGAGCGGCCAGTTTTTGTCGCAAGATCTGACGTTTAACTATTTGACAAGTTTAACAAAGTTGTTTTGGGTTTTTTTGGTCTACGATCGTCCGGTTATGATAGATGCATTATGGGCCACATTCCAGCGTGGTTGTTTTGAATGTCCGGTTTGTCAATGGAGAGCTACAACTCGTGACATTTTGTCGCAACTGTTTTCATAAATCTGACGTTCGATCACTTCTGACGTTCGAGTGTAATCATAAGACAAAATAAAGAGCCAAATGTTTATTGTAAGGGACCATTTTCAAGAGTTTGAATCGCCCGAGACTCCAGCACCGATTTTAGGCAGTAGGTTGGAGAATGAAGATGATTTCTTGTGATAACAAATTTTATGGCTGTAGCAACCTGACGTTCGATCGCGAACACGTGTCGCAAATCTGACCTCCAATCGATGCAAGTTGGTAAATGAGTTATTTGAATGAACACGGGTCACCGATGTATTTTTGTCGTTTGATGGAGACGTGCAGTTGTTGTGACGCAAACATAAGATAATGAGATCAAGAAACAGGTGAATTTCATAACATAATAATGCAATGATAAAAAATGTATCGGACGTCAGGCTTGTGCCAACATTTGCTGCTGCAATCCTGACGTTCAACACATATGGATTGTAGAACTTTTGGGGGCAAAGGCACTGTTAAAATGAGCCATTTTGGACAACCAGTTGCATAGCCATTAGGACCTTCTAAATCTGAGGGTCAGAGTTAAAATAGTGCATCAGCCTGTACACAGATAAAACTTATTTGAATATTTGTTTTATTTTTTCGGGCGCAGACTGTTTAGCACGTCATGTTTCATCATGTATATTACATCAGAAAGCTGTATGCAGTTTGTTCTTCATATCTGTTTTGTTTGTTAAATATTGTAGCTTGAAACTGGGGGAAAGGCTTTGTGTTTGTGGTTTCTGAGAACTATTCTGGGGATATCTGCTGCAATCATGATGTTCGACATAAGTTACAAATTCTGGCCCTGACTGCCAATAAATATATTTGGGCAGCAAAGATGGATTCCCATTGTGCTCTAATGTGTGCATGTATTCCTGTGAGTGGTATATAACATGACAAAGTGTGTTTTTCTTGGTTGTAGGATGTTTTAAAAATGTTTTAAAAATTGATTATGGTCGGATGTCAGGTATTGCAACACAAATCATGTTCAGGGATTAGAACATTCTAAGCCAAAAAGCAGTAATTGTTTGGATAGGTCAATTGTGACCACTACTTATTATTTTAACTGTTTAGAAACTGATTTGTGTTTTTTTTATCCCACTAATTTAAAGGCACTATGTCGCAATACCTGATGTCCGACATATCCAGACTTACAAATCTTAACAGCCATTTTCTCAAAAACCATTTCAGATATTATCTTTTTCTTTTACAAACACATTGCCAATACAGTGTACATCACTTAATACATTTTCTGGACTTTATGTCACACTTTGATTTTCAACCCAGTTGTCCTCTTTGTGAGATCACCTTTTGGCACTTAGTCATATGTATTTGCTGCTTTCATTACTCGTTTAGACACAATTTTGGGAGAAATAAAAGTGTATTTGTTAAAAACACATCACTTGAGTATTGTTTTGTTATTTTTGGATTTATGCATGTTAGTTAAAGAGCCTCAAGTTTGTTCGTCACAGTGTAAAGTTATGTTCAAGCATTGTGTGTTTCTTGTTTTTAGCCTTCAATTCATTCTATGTTGTGAATGGTATATTTTTCCTAAATTATTCTGTAATCTACAAGAGTTTAGTACACAATAAAGGGAAAACACACCATCTTAATTGACTTTCTTTGCTGTGTTGTCAAGGATTTCAAAATTTTTGTTCACAAGCAAGTTGTCCAATATTTTTTAAAGTTTATAGCTACTGTGTTCACACTTATCTCAATTAGGATAGTTTAGAATCTATCAATGTGCAATTGAAATTGTGTGTTTAATAGAACACACAATTTTTTTAATATAATTTATGCATTTTTTTGCATAAATGCATAGCTGGGTGTAAAGTTATGTTCAAACAATTTCAGTGTTGCGCCATTGTGTATCTATTCACCCCATCAAACTTTCTTTGAAGTTTAAGCATAGCCTAGTAAGGAAAGAACATGATAATTTATACAGCATGAATCTACTTTGTGAAAGCTAGAAAATGTGTTTTATAAATGTGTGACGGTGTAAATGTTATGTACAAACCATAACGGTTTTTCGCCAATTACACCCAAACGACTGCTCATGGGGAAATTCTTTTGGGGGGCATGTTACTTATGACTAAACACATTACAATCATGCAAAATGATGCTCATATCAAGTTTAAAATCAGTGACCCATGTCACACTCTTTGGACACCCAGTCGTACTCTTGACCATATTCTAAATGTGGTCCAACTAGTGATTTATACAGTTTACTAAAAATGTCCTTGTTCAAATAATTAAAAGCTCTCTTAACTACTCCAACCATTTTGTTGGCCTTATTGATACAGTTCTGAATATGGGGTCAAAAGATAGAACTTTATCAAAAACAACACCTAAGTCTCCTTCCTCCTCACAAGATACCACCTTTTTAATGTCACTGTTAGCTTTCATCAAGTAATTTATTTCATCTGGGTTGCGGTCCACTATCAAATTACCGACTGTTTCAGGTGTTTGTATACATATGTGATCAGAGTTATTTCATAATTTTTATCATTATTTTTATTAACTTATGTGTGAATATATATGTGAGTGAGTGAGCGAGTTATTTGGTTTTAACGCCGAGCAGGCGACTAAGGCCATCTCATGGGGGGATGGGTAAAAATCTGGCCAGCCAGACTAAAAGAAAGGTCAAGACAAGATGTAAATGTATCTCAAGAATTTCATGCTAAAATGTCGCACAGGTCTTTAAAGGAAACGTCTACAGACTCTCAAAAAGGTCAAAATAACAGAATTAACATAGTCTATGAATGCTCAAATCTTATTAAAAATATTACACTCTCAGAAAACTGAAGATTTTATCCAGGGGTACATCACGGAACAAAATCTTCAAGGACTCTGCCGTGAAGTGTTTATATCTTGTGTCTATTAGATCAGCACAAAACAAAAAGTGTTTAACAGAAAACTGCTCGTCGCAGGCATAACACCATGGACGCTCCTCCTGTTTTAGTAAACAAGAGTGCGTAACATACATGTGCCTGATGTGGAGCCAAGCAAGGGCAGTCTCCTCACGGCGGCTACCGCAGTGGGAAGGTAGACTGTCAGACACCTTAGGAAGAGCTTCATGCAGCTTGTTAGCTTCCTCTTTGTCCCACTCAGACTGCCACTCATGGGCTATGTACGTACTAATCCCAAATAAAAATGATGTCATAATATTCCTTCATCAATTTGGCTAGTCAATGCCCCATGTACAGACAGGTACATGCAGTGTGTGTCAATTTGGCTAGTCAGTGCCCCATGTACAGACAGGTACATGCAGTGTGTGTCAATTTGGCTAGTCAATGCCCCATGTACAGACAAGTACATGCAGTGTCAATTTGGCTAGTCAATGCCCCATGTACAGACAGGTACATGCAGTGTCAATTTGACGTAGTCAATTTGGCTAGTCAATGCCCCATGTACAGAAAGGTACATGAAATGTCAATTTGGCTAGTCAATGCCCCATGTACAGACAGGTACATGCAGTGTCAATTTGGCTAGTCAATGCCCCATGTACAGACAGGTACATGCAGTGTCAATTTGGCTAGTCAATGCCCCATGTACAGACAAGTACATGCAGTGTCAATTTGGCTAGTCAATGCCCCATGTACAGACAGGTACATGCAGTGTGTGTCAATTTGGCTAGTCAATGCCCCATGTACAGACAAGTACATGCAGTGTCAATTTGGCTAGTCAATGCCCCATGTACAGACAGGTACATGCAGTGTCAATTTGGCTAGTCAATGCCCCATGTACAGACAGGTACATGCAGCGTCAATTTGGCTAGTCAATGCCCCATGTACAGACAGGTACATGCAGTGTGTGTCAATTTACACGTGCAAGACTGCAGAGTTATAACCTTTCGTTTTATTTTACACCAACTTAAGCGACCCTACACCACACCATTCCCCCAAAATGTACAACTTAGCGTGTATTGATCGGATTTACCAATCGATGCAAACAGTGCGGGCGAAGGTGAACGGCGTAGGTGATGTCAGTGCCAACCCCTTCACTGTTACTGGAAGCCACCCTTCGACTCTCAAATGCTGGTTTAATCGACCAAAAGCCACAACCACCTATGGGACACCGAGACATATTGGTCTAAACAAGAACCATACAATCTCACAAGGCCCTGCAGTCACGGGGGCTCAGGAGAAGGGCTTAATGTCGGTGAGCGATGGTGGCACATGTGACATGTTGAGTGATGGTGGCACATGTGACATGTTGAGTGATGGTGGCACATGTGACATGTTGAGTGATGGTGGCACATGTGACATGTTGAGTGATGGTGGCACATGTGACATGTTGAGTGATGGTGGCACATGTGACATGTTGAGTGATGAGTGTTGAGACTGTATCCGATGTTTTCACCTGCAATTACATCTCACGCCCTGGGACATCAACCCCCCCCCCCCCCCCCCCCCACCGGTAGGTCTTGTGGTGTGATTAATCTACTGGTAGGTCAGTGTTGTAGTCATTCTACTGGTAGTTGTACAGCACTGTGACAACTGTGCCTGGTATGTCTGCTATAAGCTGTCTCTATGACGACTGTGTCCCTTATAAGCCGTCTCTACGACGACTGTGCCTGGTGTGCCTGCTACAAGCTGTCTCTATGACGACTGTGCCTGGTGTGCCTGCTATAAGCTGTCTTTATGACGACTGTGCCTGGTGTGTCTCTATAAGCTGTCTCTATGACTGTGCCTGGTGTGTCTACTATAAGCTGTCTCTATGATGACTGTGCCTGCTATAAGCTGTCTCTATGACGACTGCCTGGTGTGTCTGCTATAAGCTGTCTCTATGACGACTGTGTCTGCTATAAGCTGACTCTTATGACGACTGTGCCTGGTGTGCCCGCTATAAGCTGTCTCTCGACGACTGTGCCTGGTGTGCCTGCTGTAAGCTGTCTCTATGACGACTGTGCCTGCTATAAGCTGTCTCTATGACGACTGTGCCTGGTGTGTCTGCTATAAGCTGTCTCTATGACGACTGTGCCTGGTGTGTCTGCTATAAGCTGTCTCTACGACGACTGTGCCTGCTATAAGCTGTCTCTATGACGACTGCTTGGTGTGTCTGCTATAAGCTGTCTCTATGACGACTGTCTGCTATAAGTTGTCTCTACGACGACTGTCTGCTATAAGTTGTCTCTACGACGACTGTGCCTGCTATAAGCTGTCTCTATGACGACTGTGCCTGGTGTGTCTGCTATAAGCTGTCTCTATGACGACTGTGTCTGCTATAAGCTGTCTCTACGACGACTGTGTCTGCTATAAGCTGTCTCTATGACGACTGTCTGCTATAAGTTGTCTCTACGACGACTGTCTGCTATAAGTTGTCTCTACGACGACTGTGTCTGCTATAAGCTGTCTCTATGACGACTGTGTCTGCTATAAGCTGTCTCTATGACGACTGTGTCTGCTATAAGCTGTCTCTATGACGACTGTGTCTGCTATAAGCTGTCTCTACGACGACTGTGCCTGGTGTGTCTGCTATAAGCTGTCTCTATGATGACTGTGTCTGCTATAAGCTGTCTCTATGAGGACTGTGCCTGCTGTAAGCTGTCTCTATGACGACTGTGCCTGGTGTGTCTGCTATAAGCTGTCTCTATGACGACCGTGTCTGCTATAAGCTGTCTCTACGACGACTGTGCTGCTATAAGCTGTCTCTATGACGACTGCGCCTGCTGTAAGCTGTCTCTATGACGACTGTGCCTGGTGTGTCTGCTATAAGCTGTCTCTATGACGACAGTGCCTGGTGTGTCTGCTATAAGCCGTCTCTACGACGACTGTGTCTGCTATAAGCTGTCTCTATGACGACTGTGTCTGCTATAAGCTGTCTCTATGACGACTGTGTCTGCTATAAGCTGTCTGTATGACAACTGTGTCTGCTATAAGCTGTCTCTATGACGACTGTGCCTGGTGCGTCTGCTATAAGCTGTCTCTATGACAACTGTGCCTGGTGTGTCTGCTATAAGCTGTCTCTATGACTGTGCCTGGTGTGTCTGCTGTAAGCTGTCTCCATGACGACTTTGCCTGGTGTCTGCTATAAGCTGTCTCTATGACGACTGTGCCTGCTATAAGCTGTCTTTATGACGACTGCTTGGTGTGTCTGCTATAAGCTGTCTCTATGATGACTGTGTCTGCTATAAGCTGTCTCTACGACGACTGTGTCTGCTATAAGCTGTCTCTATGATGACTGTGTCTGCTATAAGCTGTCTCTACGACGACTGTGTCTGCTATAAGCTGTCTCTATGATGACCGTGTCTGCTATAAGCTGTCTCTATGATGACTGTGTCTGCTATAAGCTGTCTCTACGACGACTGTGTCTGCTATAAGCTGTCTCTATGACGACTGTGTCTGCTATAAGCTGTCTCTACGACGACTGTGTCTGCTATAAGCTGTCTCTATGATGACTGTGTCTGCTATAAGCTGTCTCTATGATGACTGTGTCTGCTATAAGCTGTCTCTACGACGACTGTGCCTGCTGTAAGCTGTCTCTATGACGACTGTGCCTGGTGTGTCTGCTATAAGCTGTCTCTATGACGACTGTGTCTGCTATAAGCTGTCTCTATGACGACTGTGTCTGCTATAAGCTGTCTCTACGACGACTGTGCCTGCTGTAAGCTGTCTGCTATGAAGCTGTCCTGACGTGTGTCTGCTATAAGCTGTCTCTATGATGACTGTGTCTGCTATAAGCTGTCTCTATGACGACCGTGTCTGCTATAAGCTGTCTCTATGACGACTGTGTGTCTGCTATAAGCTGTCTCTACGACGACTGTGCCTGCTATAAGCTGTCTCTATGACGACTGCGTCTGCTGTAAGCTGTCTCTATGACGACTGTGCCTGGTGTGTCTACTATAAGCTGTCTCTATGATGACTGTGTCTGCTATAAGCTGTCTCTATGACGACTGTGTCTGCTATAAGCTGTCTCTATGATGACCGTGTCTGCTATAAGCTGTCTCTATGACGACTGTGCCTGGTGTGCCTGCTATAAGCTGTCTCTATGATGACTGTGTCTGCTATAAGCTGTCTCTATGACAACTGTGTCTGCTATAAGCTGTCTCTATGAGGACTGTGCCTCAGTGTTGATTCTAGGATTTCAGAAAAGTGATTGATTGATTGATTGTACATTGCTTAACGTCCCGACAGCAACAAGGCTTTCTCAGGACGTGCCTGCACTGCTTGTGAAGAAAAAACTAAACAGAACATTGAACGTATGTCGCCAGCCGGTCAAATACATTAAATAAACCTAACACATGGGGCCTAAATAAAGCTAAGACCATTTAGCAACACACATCCAATATCAAGAGCTACAGGCAGTGCAGACAGTAGGGAGAGTTTTAAAAAGGCAAATACAGGTGAATGGACAAAAAGGTAGACAGAAACACATGCCCCAGAATAGAGAGATAAACCCACCCTGTGGGGCTGACCAGGGTGACCCTGGAACTCTCTTGGCTTGACTTCGCGAACGAAGATTTTATAGGAGTTTCCCACGACGTCTGCAGGCTTGTTCGTGGCTGCGGAGGCCAATCCGAGACAGGCAGGTTCGACCGCAGTGGCTGCAGGGGAAGGTATGGCCGGGGTTCTGAGCTGCGGCATCTCTGTTTTTTCTCCTGAGCCGCTTGTCCTTAAGGCTAGCTCTGTGAGAGTCCTCAAAGGAGACAGCTGCCTTGTAAATGGTGGAGCGCCAGGTGTCACGGTCCGCAGCAAGCGAAGACCACTGGTGGTGGTCGATTTGGCAGGCACTAAGTGACTTCTTGAGACAGTCTTTGTATCTCTTCTTTGGTGCCCCTCTGTCACGGTATCCAGTAGCAAGCTCGCCGAACAGGGTGATCTTTGGTAGGCGATGATCCTCCATCCTGGAGACATGCCCCGCCCAGCGGAGCTGTGTCCGCAGCAGCAAAGCCTCGATGCTCACAGTTTCAGCCTGTTCAAGGACCTCGACGTTGGTGACATAGTCACTCCAGTGAATGCCCAGGATGGTACGCAGGCAGCGCTGGTGAAAGCGTTCGAGGAGTAGTAGTTGGCTGCGGTAGAGGGCCCAGGACTCGGAACCATACAGCAGGGTGGTGAGGACCACAGCTCTGTACACGCTGATCTTGGTGCCTGTTTTCAGCTGTTGATTGTGCCACACCCGCTTGAAAAGTCGCCCGAAAGCGCTGTTCGCTTTTGCCAGCCTGCTGTCAAGCTCCTTGTCCAGCTTGGCGTCCGACGTGATAATGCAGCCAAGGTAAGTAAACTGGTGCACTGACTTTAGTTCAGACTCGCCAATGGTGATGTGAGGAGGGCGATACACTGTCTTGGGTGCCGGCTGATGGAGGACCTCTGTCTTTTTCAGACTGACCTCGAGTCCAAAGAGCTGGGCAGCATCTGCGAAGCAAGACGTGATGCGCTGCAGGGATCTCTCTGTGTGTGCAACGAGGGCAGCATCATCAGCAAAAAGCAGCTCACGAATCAGTTGGTCTAGGGTTTTCGTGTGGGCCTGCAGTCGTCTGAGGTTGAACAGGCTGCCATCGAGACGATACCTGATGTACACTGCATCGTCATCATCGAGGTCCACTGTGGCCTGCTTCAACATCATGCTAAAAAAGATGGTGAAGAGGGTCGGTGCCAGCACGCAGCCCTGCTTTACGCCGTTGAGAATAGGGAATGGTTCTGAGAGGTCATTGTTGAGTCTGACCTGGCCTTGCTGGTCCTCGTGTAGCTGGACAATCATGTTGAGGAACTTTGGGGGACAGCCAAGTCGCTCCAGGATCTGCCACATGCCTTGCCTGCTCACAGTGTCGAACGCTTTTGTTAGGTCGACAAATGTTACGTACAGCGCTTTGTTCTGCTCGCGGCACTTCTCCTGTAGCTGTCTCAGCACAAAGACCATATCGGTGGTGCTCCTGTTTGCTCTGAAGCCACACTGGCCCTCTGGGAGTTGGTCTTCAGCGATGGCAGGTACCAGCCGATTCAGGAGCAGCCTTGCAAGGATTTTCCCAGCAATGGACAGCAGGGTAATTCCCCGATAGTTGGAACAGTCAGACTTCTCGCCTTTGTTCTTGTACAGGGTGATAACGACTGCATCACGGAGATCTTTTGGTAGTGTTCCTTCCTCCCAGCAGCAGAGAAAGAGGTCATGGAGCTTGTTGTGCAGTGCTGTGCCTCCATGTTTCCAGATCTCTGGCGGTATTCCATCAATGCCTGCTGCTTTGCCACTCTTGAGCTGGTGGATGGCTGTGAGGGTCTCTTCAGCGGTGGGCGGTTCGTCCAACTCAACCTTTACTGGGAGGTGTGGGATTTGTAGGACCACTGCTTCTTGAACAGTGCGCTCAGCGCTGAAGAGGCTCTGAAAGTATTCCGACCAGCGGTTCAAGATGGAGGTATTATCTGTGAGGAGTGCCTGGCCATTCGCGCTTCGCAGGGGACTTTGTACCAGGTGCCTGGGGCCATACACTGCTTTCAGTGCTTCGTAGAAGCCCCTGTAGTCACCATTGTCAGCACAAAGCTGGGTCCTCTGTGCAAGTCTGGTCCACCACTCATTCTGGAGATCTCTGAGCTTGCGCTGGAGACTGCTGCAGACGAGGCGGAAGGCAGACTTCTTCACAGGGCAGGAAGGCTGGGCTAGGTGGGCCTGATGGGCGGCTCTTTTTTTTGCTAGGTGTTCCTGGATCTCTACATCGTTTTCGTCAAACCAGTCTTTGTTCTTCTTTCTGGCGAAACCCAAGACTTCTGCAGAGGATTTTGCAATAGCAGTTTTCAGTTGTTCCCAAAGTGTTTCAGGGGAGGAGTCTACTGGGTCCGCTGTGTCTTTGAGCCTGCGCTGTAAATCTGTCTGAAAGGCGGCTTTCACATCGTCACGCTGAAGGCTGGCAACATCAAGCTTTTTCTTGGGGGGCCCCCATTTCTTGGGTTTTGGCCTGAAGTGGAGCCTGAGTTTGCAGCGGACAAGGCGGTGGTCAGTGTGGCACTCTGCGCTGGGCATCACTCTGGTGAGGAGGACGTCACTGCGGTCCCTCTGACGCACTAGGACATAGTCGATAAGGTGCCAGTGTTTGGAGCGAGGATGCATCCAGGTGGTCTTTCGACTGTCCTTTTGCTGAAAAGTAGTGTTGGTGATGACCAGTTGCTGCTCCGCACAGAACTCCAACAGTAGGCGGCCATTGTCATTGCAGTTCCCCACGCCATGCTTGCCGAGGACTCCTTTCCAGGCTTCAGAGTCCTGGCCCACTCTGGCGTTGAAGTCGCCAAGGATGATGACTTTGTCGTCTGCAGGGGTACTCTGTAGGAGGCTGCGCAGGTCAGTGTAAAACTTGTCCTTTTCAGCAGGCTCTGCCAGGAGGGTTGGGGAGTACACACTGAGAAGGGTGACGTGTTGCTGGTGTCTCAGTGGGAGGCGCATGGACATGATGCGGTCTGAGTGGCCCGTTGGTAGGTTTTCCAGCTTAGTCGCAATGGATGTCTTGACCATGAAACCCACGCCTGAGAGCCGTCTTTCTGATGCAGGCCTGCCTGACCAGTAGAGGGTGTACCCAGCACCAAGTTCTTGGAGGCTGCCTTCGTCCGGAAGGCGTACTTCGCTGAGCGCGGCGATGTCGATGTTTAACCTCCGCAATTCATGGGCAATGAGGGCGGAGCGACGTTCAGGGCGTCCGCTGTCTGCTTTGTCGAGCATGGTTCGGACGTTCCAGCATGCTACGTTGAGTCCGGTCGTGGTCGTCATGAGAGTGGATCCGTTATTCTTTCTTGTTTTTTGACCGCAGGAGAAGATGCCCGTTGACCGCGGCTAGCCAACTGGGGTTACGAGGGGACGAGCTTTGGTTAGGCCACCTTTTCTAGGCCCCTCTCCGTGTGGAGCAAGCAGTGCTGTCCCTAGAGAAGGCTGCTTGGTCGTTCAGGGTGTGCCGAGTGATGTTGTCATCCCCAGGTCAACATCAGGCGACCAATATCCTGAACCGCCTGCATGCAGGTTTGAGACTGCGGCTTCCAGTGACATCTTTCACCTGCCGTTTCGCCCCTCGCCCGTCGCTACAGGACTTGGAATGGTCAGTGTCATGGTCCGTGGACGTTTCCTAAAGCCTGCGCGGTGGAGCTTTTTGGTGGAGTGCAGTGTGCGCAGTACTGGCCCCACCCTTTAAACCCTTGGTTCATCTGCCATGGCCTAGCAAGCTGGGACGATGGCATCGAGGTCCTCGGGTCGTAGGTTTTATATCAGACTGTCCTTGTCCTAGACCCTGGAACTAAAAAATACCTAACCCCACCCAAGTCCCCCAGGGCAAACCCGGGTGGGGTCAGAAAAGTGAGCCCAAAGGCTCCCTCTAATAAAAAAAGGGAGCCCCTCAAGGTGTAAAAGGGAGGCCCTCAAATCGCGTTGCACTGCTTACTTTAAAACGACATATATACACACATTCATACATACAGTGGAGTCCGCTTAACACGAATTTCTGGGGACACGGAAAATCACTTCGTGTTAACCGTATTTCGTGTTAACCAATATGGCCTCAAAATTGATCACGGCCCTCAAGGAGAAAGTGTGTAAGACGTGTGCGTGAATGAGTACCAGGTTAAAAGTGCACGACATTATCGTACTTTCTATGCATACCTTCAGCTCGCTAGGAAAACACAAAGAAACGTGTACAGCTCAAGTATTTAATGTAAATCCATCAGGTAAATTCCATACTAAGTTACAATCTTCAGGTAAAAGCAACACAGGCAGAAGTACAATCCCGCATCGGTAAGAGGGTTGTGTTGGTACACGAATGATACAACAAGAATACAGTACAGAAATGCTAGCCAATGAGAAGACAGATTACAACAGCCGAAGGCTATTCAGCCAATCACAGACTAGAGTTCGCTCTGATCTGTCATGTGTACTTCCACAGCGCGATTGATTGATTGTACATTGCTTAACGTCCCGACAGCAACAAGGCTTTCTCAGGACGTGCCTGCACTGCTTGTGAAAAAAAACAACCAACTAAACAGAACATTGAATGTATGTCGCCAGCCGGTCAAACACATTAAATAAACCTAACACATGGGGCCTAAATAAAGCTAAGACCATTTAGCAACACACATCCAATATCAAGAGCTACAGGCAGTGCAGACAGTAGGGAGAGTTTAAAAAAGGCAAATACAGGTGAATGGACCTCGGGTAGACAGAAACACATGCCCCAGAATAGAGAGAAAAACCCACCCTGTGGGGCTGACCAGCGTGACCCTGGGAACTAAAAAATACCTAACCCCACCCAAGTCCCCCAGGGCAGACCCGGGTGGGGGACTTCCACAGCGCGAGAGCGACACATGAATTGGTTTTCTGTGAATGGAATCTGTGTTCGTGTTAAACAGGTGAATAATAGTGAAATTGCCCTGGCTCGACTCAGGCCACACTGCACCAAGACGCTCGAGCAGGCTTTTACGCAGCAGCCTGCTATAAGCTGTCTCTATGAGGACTGTGCCTGGTGTGTCTGCTATAAGCTGTCTCTACGACGACTGCGCCTGCTGTAAGCTGTCTATGACTACTGCCTGCTATAAGCTGTCTCTATGATGACAGTGCCTGGTGTCTGCTATAAGCCGTCTCTATGACGACTGTGTCTGCTATAAGCTGTCTCTATGATGACTGTGTCTGCTATAAGCTGTCTCTACGACGACTGTGCCTGGTGTGTCTGCTATAAGCCGTCTCTCTATGACGACTGTGCCTGGTGTGATTGATTGTACATTGCTTAACATCCCGACAGCAACAAGGCTTTCTCAGGACGTGCCTGCACTGCTTGTGAAAAAAAAAAACAGAAAATTGAATGTATGTCGCCAGCCGGTCAAATACGTTAAATAAACCTACAACATGGGGCCTAAATAAAGCTAAGACCATTTAGCAACACACATCCAATATCAAGAGCTACAGGCAGTGCAGACAGTAGGGAGAGTTTTAAAAAGGCAAATACAGGTGAATGGACAAAGGGTAGACAGAAACACATGTCCCAGAATAGAGAGAAAAACCCACCCTGTGGGGCTGACCAGGGTGTGCCTGCTATAAGCTGTCTCTATGATGACTGTGTCTGCTATAAGCTGTCTCTATGACAACTGTGTCTGCTATAAGCTGTCTCTATGACGACTGTGCCTGGTGTGTCTGCTATAAGCTGTCTCGATGACAACTGTGCCTGGTGTGTCTGCTATAAGCTGTCTCTATGACTGTGCCTGGTGTGTCTGCTGTAAGCTGTCTCTATGACGACTGTGCCTGGTGTACTCAAACCAAGGGGAATCACAGCGCTGGACAGACAACAGTTAGATCCCCTGCCCCCGCCTATCAGGCACCCAATCGCCAGCCCACAGAGAAGTACGCAGGTATAGAATAAGACAATCATTTCTATCCTCAAAAAGAATGGATCAGGTCTCTTATATAACCCATGTCTTTCTCCGGAACTTAGGAAGTAGGCAGGAGAAACATACATACACAAACATGAAGGTGCGCTACTATATGTGGTCGGGTAAATACCCTGATTTCCCACAGTAGATGCACAGAACATTACACAACAATGTAACGATACAAATTTTGCCTCGAGTTATACATGATACTCACAAACCAGATAGGTGAGGCTAGCGCTGGCAGAATTGTCAGTACTCAAACCAAGGGGAATCACAGCGCTGGACAGACAACAGTTAGATTCCCTGCCCCCGCCTATCAGGCACCCAATCGCCAGCCCACAGAGAAATACGCAGGTATAGAATAAGACAATCATTTCCATCCTCAAAAAGAATGGATCAGGTCTCTTATATAACCCATGTCTTTCTCCGGAACTTAGGAAGTAGGCAGGAGAAACATACATACACAAACATGAAGGTGCGCTACTATATGTGCGCTACTATTCCCCTTGGTTTGAGTACTGACAATTCTGCCAGCGCTAGCCTCACCTATCTGGTTTGTGAGTAACATGTATAACTCGAGGCAAAATTTGTATCGTTACATTGTTGTGTAATGTTCTGTGCATCTACTGTGGGAAATCAGGGTATTTACCCGACCACATATAGTAGCGCACCTTCATGTTTGTGTATGTATGTTTCTCCTGCCTACTTCCTAAGTTCCGGAGAAAGACATGGGTTATATAAGAGACCTGATCCATTCTTTTTGAGGATGGAAATGATTGTCTTATTCTATACCTGCGTATTTCTCTGTGGGCTGGCGATTGGGTGCCTGATAGGCGGGGGCAAGGGATCTAACTGTTGTCTGTCCAGCGCTGTGATTCCCCTTGGTTTGAGTACTGACAATTCTGCCAGCGCTACTATCTGGTTTGTGAGTGTGCCTGGTGTGTCTGCTATAAGCTGTCTCTATGACGACTGTGCCTGCTATAAGCTGTCTTTATGACGACTGCTTGGTGTGTCTGCTATAAGCTGTCTCTATGACGACTGTGTCTGCTATAAGTTGTCTCTACGACGACTGTGCCTGCTATAAGCTGTCTCTATGACGACTGTGCCTGCTATAAGCTGTCTCTACGACGACTGTGCCTGCTATAAGCTGTCTCTATGACGACTGTGCCTGCTATAAGCTGTCTCTATGATGACTGTGCCTGCTATAAGCTGTCTCTATGACGACTGTGCCTGCTATAAGCTGTCTCTATGATGACTGTGCCTGCTATAAGCTGTCTCTATGACGACTGTGTCTGCTATAAGCTGTCTCTACGACGACTGTGCCTGGTGTGTCTGCTATAAGCTGTTTCTATGACGACTGTGCCTGCTATAAGCTGTCTCTATGATGACTGTGCCTGCTATAAGCTGTCTCTATGACGACTGTGCCTGCTATAAGCTGTCTCTATGATGACTGTGCCTGCTATAAGCTGTCTCTATGACGACTGTGTCTGCTATAAGCTGTCTCTACGACGACTGTGCCTGGTGTGTCTGCTATAAGCTGTTTCTATGACGACTGTGCCTGCTATAAGCTGTCTCTATGATGACTGTGTCTGCTATAAGCTGTCTCTATGATTACCGTGTCTGCTATAAGCTGTCTCTATGAGGACTGTGCCTGGTGTGTCTGCTATAAGCTGTCTCTACGACGACTGTGCCTGCTATAAGCTGTCTCTACGACGACTGCATCTGCTGTAAGCTGTCTCTATGATGACTGTGCCCGAAGTGCCTGCTATAAGCTGTCTCTATGACGACTGTGCCTGGTGTGTCTGCTATAAGCCGTCTATGACGACTGTGCCTGGTGTGCCTGCTATAAGCTGTCTCTATGATGACTGTGTCTGCTATAAGCTGTCTCTATGACAACTGTGTCTGCTACAAGCTGTGTCTATGATGACTGTGCCTGGTGTGTCTGCTATAAGCTGTCTCTATGACGACTGTGTCTGCTATAAGCTGTCTCTATGATGACTGTGTCTGCTATAAGCTGTCTCTATGACAACTGTGTCTGCTACAAGCTGTGTCTATGACGACTGTGCCTGGTGTGTCTGCTATAAGCTGTCTCTATAACGACTGTGTCTGCTATAAGCTGTCTCTATGATGACTGTGCCCCATGTGCCTGCTATAAGCTGTCTCTATGACGACTGTGCCTGGTGTGTCTGCTATAAGCCGTCTCTCTATGACGACTGTGCCTGGTGTGCCTGCTATAAGCTGTCTCTATGATGACTGTGTCTGCTATAAGCTGTCTCTATGACAACTGTGTCTGCTACAGGCTGTGTCTATGACGACTGTGCCTGGTGTGTCTGCTATACGCTGTTTCTATGACAACTGCGCCTGGTGTGTCTGCTATAAGCTGTCTCTATGACTGTGCCTGGTGTGTCTGCTATAAGCTGTCTCTATGACGACTGTGCCTGGTGTGTCTGCTAGAAGCCGTCTCTACGACGACTGTGCCTGGTGTGTGAACACTATGCATGAGCATAGAGTCGCCGATCCGTGTTTTCCATGGTGGCCCTGGTGGCGTATTCTAGATAGTCAAAGTTAGTCCCTTCGTGTTTTGTTATAGTAGTGCGTCGAGTAGTTTTAAAAAGAAACTCGGTTGTTTCTTTTTTCCCCGAGGAAGGGGGAATTGTGATGAAACTCTATGCTCATGTATAGTGTTCACACAGTAGGGTAAATATGGTACAGTAGTTGTCAACGGTTTGTTTTGTGCAGATAGTCCGTGTGGCACGAGATCCACGTGAAATCTTTAAGACATGGTTAATACGGGGAGTTTTAGCGAGCTGTAGGCGAAACCTCATTCTGGCAGAGCTGTAGAAACATTAGTGCGGGCTTTATTGTCAGAGGGTACAGACGCGTGTGAGATACCTTAGCCCGTATTCCAAGACTCTAAAACCTAGAATTCAGGTATGTTTCTATATATGTATTATAGATGTTACTTGCGTTAAAGATAGTATGCATTAGTAGGAGTTAATTTGGTTGTATAGCGTTGTCTGGTTTGGTTCAGTTATGTTGGTTTGTAATTCAGTGAGTTAACCGGTGTTTTTCGTATACAGTTATTTACTGAGGTGGATAACTAAAGGAATGTGAGGAGTGTATGTCTAAGTAGTTATGAAGATAGTACGTGGGTGGTTAAGCATAGTCTTTTCCAGTGTATAGAATAGTGTATGGCGAGGGCGTTAGGTTATAGTCTGTTTCAAGGTAGTGGCAGAGTTATGGGGGGTGTTACGAAAGTAGTTCAGGTTAAGAAGCACGTGTGTGTGTGAATGAACATGTGAGTTATTTGTATCAGCCAGGTCTCGCAGACGCTTTCTGTCAGTTCTTTGACAAAAAGATTGAGGACATCCGGCATGAACTGGATGTTTCTGACGATACTCCTGAGATCACCAGCTATCACGGTCCACAACTTGCAGAATTTCAGCCTGTGTCCGAGGACTTTGTTCATGACATTATTGCACATGCTCCTCTCAAGTGTTGCCCTACTCCTGAGATCACCAGCTATCACGGTCCACAACTTGCAGAATTTCAGCCTGTGTCCGAGGACTTTGTTCATGACATTATTGCACATGCTCCTCTCAAGTGTTGCCCTCTGGATCCTCTTTCAGCTAGCCTTTTCAAATCATGTAAAGCTGACCTGATTCCAGTCATCACTTTGGTATCAGTTTCATCCAACTTAATAAAATTTCAAATACAAAACGATTTCCAAATACCGTCAGTAGCTCGCTTGAGCTTGCCCTTAGCACCACGTGAATCTTCTGTGTTTACGTACAGTGTGTGAGTGAATGCGTGTGATTCACGTGAGCGTGCTTGTTGGGTTCAGTTCGCGGCTACATTCTGCGCATTGAGTTATATTATAAATATGAGAAATGCGCCATATAAATGCTATGCATTATTATTATTATTATCACCAGAATCATGAATGTGTCACTACAGACTGGTGTAGTGCCTGAATATTTCAAACAAGCAGTTGTGACACCTTTGCTAAAGAAACCTGGTCTCAACAAAGAATGTTTTAATAACTATCGGCCCATCTCCAATCTCCCTTTCTTATCAAAGCTATTAGAACGCATTGTTCTGTCTCAGCTCCAAAACCATCTCATTTCCAACAACCTCCTAGAAACGTTTCAGTCAGCTTACAGAAAACAGCACAGTACAGAAACTGCTCTCCTGCATGTTACAAACAGCCTTCTGTGCAATGCTGACAACAAGCTGGTTTCCATTCTTTGCCTCCTTGACCTCTCGGCGGCATTTGATACGATTGACCATACTGTACTCCTAGAGAGACTTAACACAGCCTATGGCATCTCTGGCAAAACACTTAGCTCATCAGAGTCGCAGCCCCTCATGCTGAGATTCGGTGTCCCCCAAGGATCCGTCCTTGGGCCCGTCCTTTTCAGCCTTTACACCCAATCCCTGTCTGACATCATCACCCGACATGCCTGTGAATTTCACAAGTATGCCGACGACACCCAGCTCCACAAAGGTGCTTCTCCATCTAATTTTCCTGTTCTTGTGAAAGAGATTGAACTTTGTATTTCCTCTGTGAAAAAATGGATGCTGTGCAACAAACTGAAGCTGAACGACGGCAAGACTGAATCACTTTGCGCTGGTTCTGACCACTCCCTTAGTCAGGTCCCACCAGGGGCCTCCCTCGTGGTTGGCGACAGTGAAATAACCTTTAGCCAGTCTGTACGTAATCTGGGAGTTCAGTTCGACTGCAGTATGTCCATGCACCATCACATTACTAATGTGTGCAGGACGGCGAACTTCCAGCTGCGAAGAATCAGCTCCATTAGACCATTCATCACCCGGTCCGTTACTGTTCAACTTATTTGCTCCCTTGTCCTTAGCCGCTTAGACTATTGTAACTCCCTCCTGGCAGGTGTCCCCCAGAAAGAACTCTCTCGTCTGCAGACAGTCCTCAACAATGCTGCCAGACTTGCTTTTGGCAAATCTAAAATGGACCATGTAACCCCCCCTACTTCAGGAATTGCACTGGCTACCCATTCAGTTTAGAGTCGAGTACAAGATTGCGGTCCTGGCTTTTCGCTGCTTTGATGGATCCCTACCGCCATACCTCTCATCCCTCCTCAACATCAGCCCTCCCGTTCCCTTCGTTCCTGCTCTGAGAAGCGTTTCCGTGTCCCCAGCTTTTCCTCTAAGCGGTTTGGCTGCCGGACATTCCAGTATCAAGCTCCTGTTGTCTGGAACTCCCTTCCCCAACACCCCCGGAATGCTGAAAACATTGACGTCTTTAAGACCCAACTTAAAACCTACTTCTTTCAGCTTGCGTACCATTAATCCACAGATTGTGTGTGCGTGTGTGTGATGATGGTTTGGTCTGCATACATATGGTTTTGTTATGTGTGTTTTAGTTTTATGTGCGTGCGTAGATTAGAAGTGCATAGATTAGACTTTTTTAAAGGTAGTGAGATTCTCCATATATACATTTTTTGTAACGCGCTTAGAGCCCACTGCTCCTGGGGATTCAGCACGATATAAATACTCTATTATTATTATATAATGTTTCTCATATGATCCAATATGTTGTGTGTTTAGTAAGCGTTACGTTTTAGGACTTTACTGTGTTCAGAGTGCTTGTCAAGAGTGGAGCGACGGAAGCCGAGACGTCAGTCACCAGGGATCTAATGCGAGGTCATCTCTCCATCTCTTCACTCGGGGAGTGAGCGACCGGTGCCGAGCCACTTGGGTCACAGCGAAGATACGGTACGAGCTACGAGGACGTCTACGGTACGAGAGACGGGACGACTCGGGAGCATACGAAGAAGGACTTGCACGCCTAGACGTGAAAGGACTAACGTAACCAGGTGTGTGTGTGTGTGTGTGCATGTGGTGTTGAGATGCTGGTAGTGGGGAAGTGTATATAGTTTGATAATCTTTTAAGCGTTTCTCTATTTATCGTGTATAAAAGTTCCATTAGAAAGGAAGCCTGCGAGTTGTGTTTTACCGCATGAATGCGCCCGTCTGAGTCAGTGGCAGTGTATGCGTCTGTTGTGTGAGAGTCTGTGCGTACGACTGGGGCAAGTCTGCGTGCGTTACACCTGGCGTGTCTGCTATAAGCTGTCTCTATGACGACTGTGTCTGGTGTGTCTACTATAAGCTGTCTCTATGACGACTGTGCCTGTTGTGTTTGCTATAAGCTGTCTCTATGACGACTGTCTGCTATAAGCTGTCTCTACGACGACTGTGTCTGCTTAAGTCTCTACGACGACTGTGCCTAGTGTGTCTGCTATAAGCTGTATCTACGACGACTGGTGTGTTTGCTATAAGCTGTCTCTATGACGACTGTGTCTGCTATAGTATAAGCTGTCTCTACGACGACTGTGCCTGGTGTGTCTGCTATAAGCTGTCTCTATGACGACTGTGCCTGCTATAAGCTGTCTCTATGACGACTGTGCCTGCTTAAGTCTCTCTGTGTCTGCTGTAAGCTGTCTCTATGATGACCGTCTGCTATAAGTTGTCTTTATGATGACTGTGTCTGCTATAAGCTGTCTCTATGAGGACTGTGCCTGGTGTGTCTGCTATAAGCTGTCTCTGTGACGACTGTGCCTGCTATAAGCTGTCTCTGTGACGACTGTGCCTGCTATAAGCTGTCTCTAGGATGACTGTGTCTGCTATTAGCTGTCTCTAGGACGACTGTGCCTCGTGTGCCCGCTATAAGCTGTCTCTACGACGACTGTGCCTGGTGTGTCTGCTATAAGCTGTCTCTATGACGACTGTGCCTGCTATAAGCTGTCTCTATGACGACTGTGCCTGCTTAAGTCTCTCTGTGTCTGCTATAAGCTGTCTCTATGACGACTGTGTCTGCTATAAGCTGTCTCTATGACGACTGTCTGCTATAAGCTGTCTCTACGACGACTGTGTCTGCTATAAGCTGTCTCTATGACGACTGTGTCTGCTATAAGCTGTCTCTATGACGACTGTGTCTGGTGTGTCTACTATAAGCTGTCTCTATGACGACTGTGCCTGTTGTGTTTGCTATAAGCTGTCTCTATGACGACTGTCTGCTATAAGCTGTCTCTACGACGACTGTGTCTGCTTAAGTCTCTACGACGACTGTGCCTAGTGTGTCTGCTATAAGCTGTATCTACGACGACTGGTGTGTTTGCTATAAGCTGTCTCTATGACGACTGTGTCTGCTATAGTAAGCTGTCTCTACGACGACTGTGCCTGGTGTCTGCTATAAGCTGTCTCTATGACGACTGTGCCTGCTATAAGCTGTCTCTATGACGACTGTGTCTGCTATAAGCTGTCTCTATGATGACTGCGTCTGCTGTAAGCTGTCTCTATGACGACTGTGCCTGGTGTGTGCTATAAGCCGTCTCTATGACGAATGTGCCTGGTGTATCTGCTATAAGCTGTCTCTATGACGACTGTGTCTGCTGTAACTATAAGCTGTCTCTAGGACAACTGTGCCTGGTGTGCCCGCTATAAGCTGTCTCTACGACGACTGTGTCTGCTATAAGCTGTCTCTACGACAACTGTGTCTGCTATAAGCTGTCTCTACGACAACTGTGTCTGCTATAAGTTGTCTCTAGGACTGTGTCTGCTATAAGCTGTCTCTACAACTGTGTCTGCTGTAAGCTGTCTCTACGACAACTGTGTCCGCTGTAAGCTGTCTCTAGGACGACTGTGCCTGGTGTGTCTGCTATAAGCTGTCTCTATGACGACTGTGCCTGGTGTGCCTGCTATAAGCTGTCTCTATGATGACTGTGCCTGGTGTGTCTGCTATAAGCTGTCTCTATGACGACTGTGCCTGGTGTGTCTGCTATAAGCTGTCTCTATGACTATGCCTGGTATGTCTGCTATAAGCTGTCTCTATGACGACTGTGTCTGTTATAAGCTGTCTCTATGACGACTGTGCCTGGTGTGCCTACTATAAGCTGTCTCTATGACGACTGTGTCTGGTATAAGCTGTCTCTATGACGACTGTGCCTGGTGTGTCTCCTATAAGCTGTCTCTATGACTATGCCTGGTATGTCTGCTATAAGCTGTCTCTATGACGACTGTGTCTGGTATAAGCCGTCTCTATGACGACTGTGCCTGGTGTGTCTGCTATAAAATGTCTCTATGACGACTGCGTCTGCTGTAAGCTGTCTCTATGATGACTGTGCCTGCTATAAGCTGTCTCCGACGACTGTGCCTGCTGTGTCTGCTATAATCCGTCACCATGATGACTGTGCCTGGTGTGTCTGCTATATAAGCTGTCACCGTGATGACTGTGCCTGGTGTGTCTGCTATAAGCCGTCACCGTGACGACGGTGCCTGGTGTGTCTGCTATAAGCTGCGTCAGGTAGGCCAGAAACAAGTCAACGTTACCCAATTTATTTCACAACTGTCGAGTGTAACATAAACTCCAATAGCTGAACCCAATTCTGGCTAAAACTGCCACATCAAAAAAAAAAAAAAAAAAAAACAGGAATGGCAAAGCCCTTATGGCTCATGTGTGTGACTGATCCAAAAATAAAAACTAAATTTTGTCCAAAAATTGGCATTTTAAACACATTTGTCTACCTCTTGTGAATTTTGACCTTTCCAATGGGTCATCCAAGTTAGCATGCATAAAAAGGTTTACCATCAGGTATCTCTGTTCTTAGTTCGGGTTTGAAGTTAAAAATGTATTCGCGAAAAAACAATTTTTGTGAAAATATCGCTATTTTTTTTAACCTATTTCTGGACCTGTGGCCCTTGACCTTACCAAGGGGTCAGCCAAATTAGAAAGGTTTTACCATCAGGTATGTCTGTACCAAGTTTTGGTTTGGAGTTGAAAATAGTATTTGAGAAAACAATTTTTGCAAAATATCACTATTTTGACCATTTCTGGACCTCCTGTGACCCATGACTTTTCCAGGGGGTCTGTCAAATTAGTATGCATAGAAAAAAGGTTTACTATCTCTGTACCAAGTTTGAAGTTGAAAATATTATTTTGAGAAGAAACATTTTGTGTCAAAATATCTGGATCCACCGTCATCTTGACCAGAAATTGGTATGTTTCATTAGGTCTTGCCACAAAGTACCCTTGGGCCAACTTTAAAGATTGTAGCTTGAATAGCTTCCGAGAAAATGCCTATGTTAAAATTTTGCCACAGAGGATGGCTGACGGACCACTTGAGCTATAAAGGAGCTGCTGAATATCTGGTGATATTATCGGGGTATGTATTGATCTACACTTCACAAAGCATCTTGTTCACAGACCAGAGGATGGGCCCTCAACACTGTGGTGCTAGTGTAACTTATTTATCAGTCCATTTGCTCCGACAGTGGGCATGATAAAGGACTAGAACAGCGTGACTAGACAATGACAGACCGTGGAGCCAAGGCTGATCAAATATTCATGTGCAATGGCACTACAAGGGTCCATGTCCCAGCACGTAGTCACTTCAGGGTTACCAGAGTAGGGCGTGCAACAGTTTTCTTCTATTTACTGACCGCTAGTCACTTCAGGGTTACCCGAGTAGGGCTTGCAACAGTTTCCTTCTATTTACTGACCGCTAGTCACTTCATGGTTACCAGAGTAGGGCTTGCAACAGTTTCCTTCTATTTACTGACCGCTAGTCACTTCATGGTTACCAGAGTAGGGCTTGCAACAGTTTCCTTCTATTTACTGACCGCTAGTCACTTCATGGTTACCAGAGTAGGGCTTGCAACAGTTTCCTTCTATTTACTGACCAAGATCAGCGTGTACAGAGCTGTGGTCCTCACCACCCTGCTGTATGGTTCCGAGTCCTGGGCCCTCTACCGCAGCCAACTACGACTCCTCGAACGCTTCCACCAGCGCTGCCTGCGTACCATCCTGGGCATTCACTGGAGTGACTATGTCACCAACGTCGAGGTCCTTGAACAGGCTGAAACTGTGAGCATCGAGGCTTTGCTGCTGCGGACACAGCTCCGCTGGGCGGGGCATGTCTCCAGGATGGAGGATCATCGCCTACCAAAGATCACCCTGTTCGGCGAGCTTGCTACTGGACACCGTGACAGAGGAGCACCAAAGAAGAGATACAAAGACTGTCTCAAGAAGTCACTTAGTGCCTGCCAAATCGACCACCACCAGTGGTCTTCGCTTGCTGCGGACCGTGACACCTGGCGCTCCACCATTTACAAGGCAGCTGTCTCCTTTGAGGACTCTCGCAGAGCTAGCCTTAAGGACAAGCGGCTCAGGAGAAAAAACAGAGATGCCGCAGCTCAGAACCCTGGCCAGACCTTCCCCTGCAGCCACTGCGGTCGAACCTGCCTGTCTCGGATTGGCCTCCGCAGCCACGAACAAGCCTGCAGACGTCGTGGGCAACTCCTATAAAATCTTCGTTCGCGAAGTCAAGCCAAGGATTCAATTCAGGACTGACCGCTAGTCACTTCATGGTTACCAGAGTAAGGCTTGCAACAGTTTCCTTCTATTTACTGACCGCTAGTCACTTCAGGGTTACCCGAGTAGGGCTTGCAACAGTTTCCTTCTATTTACTGACCGCTAGTCACTTCATGGTTACCAGAGTAGGGCTTGCAACAGTTTTCTTCTATTTACTGACCGCTAGTCACTTCATGGTTACCAGAGTAGGGCTTGCAACAGTTTCCTTCTATTTACTGACCGCTAGTCACTTCATGGTTACCCGAGTAGGGCTTGCAACAGTTTTCTTCTATTTACTGACCGCTAGTCACTTCATGGTTACTAGAGTAGGGCTTGCAACAGTTTTCTTCTATTTACTGACAGCTAGTCACTTCATGGTTACCCGAGTAGGGCTTGCAACAGTTTCCTTCTATTTACTGACCGCTAGTCACTTCATGGTTACCCGAGTAGGGCTTGCAACAGTTTCCTTCTATTTACTGACCGTTAGTCACTTCATGGTTACCAGAGTAGGGCTTGCAACAGTTTCCTTCTATTTACTGACCGCTAGTCACTTCATGGTTACCAGAGTAGGGCTTGCAACAGTTTCCTTCTATTTACTGACCGCTAGTCACTTCAGGGTTACCCGAGTAGGGCTTGCAACAGTTTCCTTCTATTTACTGACCGCTAGTCACTTCAGGGTTACCAGAGTAGGGCTTGCAACAGTTTCCTTCTATTTACTGACCGCTAGTCACTTCAGGGTTACCAGAGTAGGGCTTGCAACAGTTTCCTTCTATTTACTGACCGCTAGTCACTTCATGGTTACCCGAGTAGGGCTTGCAACAGTTTCCTTCTATTTACTGACCGTTAGTCACTTCATGGTTACCAGAGTAGGGCTTGCAACAGTTTCCTTCTATTTACTGACCGCTAGTCACTTCAGGGTTACCAGAGTAGGGCGTGCAACAGTTTCCTTCTATTTACTGACCGCTAGCCTCTCTGAACAATGCTAAAGGCACTAAAAAAACATAGCCCAGTGTTGTGTACACCTTGTCTCCACAGCACACACACAAGTACTCTCACAAGCAGAGACTGCAAGGTCAAATTGACAGACTTTCCAGGGCTCTGAAAAAGCCTCGTCGGTCATTTGTTAAACAATTTTCACAAATGTTCACAGATCATACAGACCCTGCTGGACTCACCTCGTGAGACTGGGTCATTCGGAAACAGCCCTATGTGAATTTGGCGTAGAAAATCAGTCTCCTTAGCACATTCTCCAAACCTGTCCATACAGAGAAGCGGTCCACCTTTTTTCTTATTTTTTTGGGTGCACTTTTCATTTTCTGTGTGTCAAAGGTTTAAAAGTATACTAAAGGTTAAAGTATTCAACAGAATATATCCAAATGTTTATTCAAAACACATCTGAATGTCTTTCCATTTTTTATTTTTGAGTTTAATTATAAGTGATAATATCTGATTAATCACGTGTAAACATGGATTCCTTTTCTCTCTTATTTAATACTATGTACCATGGTCACTGAACTGGAGAAAGGTTATATAGATTTTTCAACATACTTTGATCACACTTTACTGGAAAAATACATTGAAATTAATTTATTCACCATCAAGATTAGTATTTCCAGTGGCACTGCTTTTAGCTTTCTTGTGTTTCGCTGTAGACACGTGAGCATCAAGAGCATGCGGCCGCGTAGTTAATATCAACTATACACAGTTCGCAATACGGCAGCCCACAGGCCGCTTGAGAATATACTGAGCGTGGAGCTCATCGTTTACGCTTTTCACGAGCCAAATCCATCTCCAAATATTCTTGGCTCCAGAATCATCTATTCTGTCTCCGCGTTCAAGTATTTTTCTCTTCGCCACATATTGACCAGACTACGACTACACCACTAAAGACTGGAAGCGACCTGTGCGAGCTAAAGCTAACGCCTTGCTCAATTTTGAATACGCGGTTTGGGGATATCCGCCACATAAAGATCGCGAAATAAGGTATTGGAATAGTGACTTTACGATTTTGTTTGCAGCGGAATTTTTTTCTTTGGCGGAATGGCAGCTTCATTTAAGTGGAAATCCGCAAAAAAAGAGGAAAATTCCATGCTCTGCATCTGCGAAGAGCGTGAATAGGGCTACCCTGGTGTGTTCCTTGTGATTTTAGGGGAACATGGCTTAAACATCTCAGGACATACTAAGGTACACTTTGAAACCCATCTTATTGAGTACTGGGGGGGGGGGGGGGGGGTGCACGGTAGACCTGGCTCTAGCTTATGGACTATATCCTTGGGCTAAGTTTGAAGACTGTGGCTTGAATACTGGCAGGGAAAATGCCAATGTGTAAGTTTAGCACAAACGCCGTCGGACGACAGACCACGGACATACCACCACTGGCCCAGAACACTCACGTTTGCAGTTAGCAAAAAAACAAAACAAAAAACATAGTAATAGGGGTAGGGCGGGTGACAGCGGGGTGGCCCACACCTTCGTATCATCCATGGTGTAACACAAGGGGAGGCCTGGGTAGTTGTGGGGTGGGAGTGGGGGGCTGCACCCTCATAATAATATCACCCGATGAGGTAACATATCACAGGGAGAAGCCACGGAGAAATAGGCGGGTGGTGGGGGTAGTTGATTGATTGTACATTGCTTAACGTCCCGACAGCAACAAGGCTTTCTCAGGACGTGCCTGCACTGCTTGTAAAAAAAAAAAAACTAACTAAACAGAACATTGAATGTATGTCGCCAGCCGGTCAAACACAGTAAATAAACCTAACACATGGGGCCTAAATAAAGCTAAGACCATTTAGCAACACACATCCAATATCAAGAGCTACAGGCAGTGCAGACAGTAGGGAGAGTTTAAAAAAGGCAAATACAGGTGAATGGACCTCGGGTAGACAGAAACACATGCCCCAGAATAGAGAGAAAACCCCACCCTGTGGGGCTGACCAGGGTGACCCTGGGAACTAAAAAATACCTAACCCCACCCAAGTCCCCCAGGGCAGACCCGGGTGGGGGTAGTGGCGGTCGATGGTGGGGGTGGTGTTCTAGGTGCAACACTCGTCCCTCTGCCAGACCTTGCCATCACCTACTGCGGCCTAGATACTCAAGTACTTGCAGCCCCAGTGACTTGCTATAGATCATAAAGGTGGGGTGTGTGCTGTGCCTGACGAGTCTGTGACAGGGCTACAGCCAGTGACTGGCGGCGGGCGGGGCGATGCCAGCGAGATGACAAAACCAGACACAAGCATGCCCACCGCTCAGTTCCCCGACCACAAAGCAACCTCCTACATGGAAAACATTCCCCAACTCCCCGGCCCGGGGAACACAGACATAAATCATACCCCACTTTGCCAGCAACTAGGCCACATCCGGCATCGCGAGCCCCTGCAGACCGAATGGATCAATGAGTATTGTTGCATCTAGCAGACGGTAAAGATACGTGTTGAAATTCTCCTGCAGTTCTCCTGTAAAAGGACCCTGCTGCCTATTTCTTTTTCCACAGTGCGTGCTTGGACTTGGAGTTGGAGTAGTGATGTAGAGAGAGTGATTTTCTGTACATTAGCAGTGAGTGCCAGAGCGCCATATGCCGGCTTACGATAGCAAGCAACCTTCCTTCCATTAAGCCTGTTAGTGCTATGTTGGTTTCTTCACAACACCCGGCACCAGCACCTCCAGACCAGCACACTCCTCTTATCCACATTATTCTATCTATCTATCTATCTATGTATCTATCTCTGTTCTCTGCCATTCTTAGCGTATCGCCCTGCTTCGGTCCTGTCCACTCTGAGATATTGTCCTCCCATATTTTCCTCTGTCTTCCTCTCCTTCGTCCTCCTTACACAGTGCCTTGCAGGATTGTTTTGGCAAGCCCTGCTGAACGCGTGACATGCCCATACCACTTCAGTTTACGTTTTTTCACAATGGCTAATAGATCTTCATAGGGCCCGATGGCTTGCCCCATTCTGCTTCCCACTTCCTTGATCTCTGTATGAAATGCCAAGCAGCCTTCGAAAACATCTCATTTCAGTTGCTTGTATCCTCCTTTCAAGGTCTGCTGTGAGGGTCCAGGACTCGCAGGCATACAAGAACACTGAGATGACTAAGGAGCGCATCAGTCTCATTTTGGAGCAGAGTGTTGGAACCAAACCTGTCTGGTGTAGTCTACCTTCAGACAATACACGTCACTGACTGGCCAGAACCAGACATACTATGACGTACCACGCAGGCATGATGTCATTCATGTAAACCACGTGACGGGAACCTAGTGGTCAGCAAACAGCTTGCAGTGAGAAGGGTCCATTTGCTAGGCAAAGACACACCTACGGCTTCTGCTTCCTTCACACTGCTCCATGTTGCAGGCTTAAACCCCGCTGGCAACACAGGCATTGCACTGTGGACTGTCATTTCTAGATTGGAGATGGCATTACACTAGACTACTATTGCACTGACAAGTCTCCCTCAACAGCATATCTTACAAATGCCATTTAGAGTACTCTGAATTGAAATCTGCCAATGGGAAAAATGGTGGAACCAACTCCTCACTCAATGTATACACAAGTGGAACCCCCCCTCCCCCCCCCCCCCCCAAGCTGTCAGACACAGGTTCTCGTGAGCCAGTGTCACTGTGTGTGCTGACCAGTGATCTCTCTTAAAGGTGGAATAAGTTGACTGATGGACTGCTGAGTATGAAGTCGGGGAGAACCCAAGCCGATGCTGTGCTAGCACTGCACCCAACGCGGCCCCCCCCCCCCCCCCCCCCCCCCAATTCTACAGCAGAACCAAGTAAGCCAGGTAAGGACTGACAAATCCTTCATTTTGAAGCGGACAGTTGTGTGCATTCCAGCACCTGCAGTGGGTGTAGTTTACCTGGGTTTACGGTTTGACAATGTGAAAAACACGTGCACCAACCATTGTGAAAGTAACCAAGCCAGTCGGCAAGCCCCGTCCCCCCAAACCTCTTGCTGGACCGATATTTCACTATCTGCACAGACAGCGGAGTGGAGGGGTGTGTGTGCGGCAAGAGGGTGGGGGTTGGGGTACTACAGGGAGCTTGAATTCACTCAAACTGTAGGAAACAGCAACGTGAGAGATCGTAAAAGGGGGTTGGGGGGGGGGGGGTGTGTGTGGGGGGGGGGGGGGTACTACAGGGAGCTTGAATTCACTCAAACTGTAGGAAACAGTAACGTGAGAGATCGTAAAAGGGGGTTTGGGGGGGGGGGGGGGTACTACAGGGAGCTTGAATTCACTCAAACTGTAGGAAACAGTAACGTGAGAGATCGTAAAAGGGGGTTTGGGGGGGGGGGGGGGTACTACAGAGAGCTTGAATTCACTCAAACTGTAGGAAACAGCAAGGTGAGAGATACCATCCAACGGAGAACGCCCGCCTCATTCCCATAGACTACAAAAATCACCCATACTAAAAACCACAAAACGAAGAGGAGAGGAGAGTAAAGGTGCTGCGCCGCCCCCCCCCCCCCCCCACCCCCCAAATCGGTAGGTGATCTGTCTGTGTCAAGCTAGGCAGGCGGTAACTGACGCACACCGCCGGTCATACGTGACGATTGACAGAGCTACAGTATCTAACCTCATTCTGAAGTTTCCTGGATACTTATAAGCTAGGAATACCCACAACCACTCCCACCCCTCTCAGTCCACCAATATGTCATGCGTCGTCAGCTGACACACTGACGCAGGCCATGTGAAAACACAACCTTCGGTGTCAGTTACACTTCGGGTGGGGGGCGGGGGGGGGGTGGGGGTGGGGGGTGGAATAGCTGGGGACAAGTGTGTGTTAGCATAAGCTGGAACTATACATTGTCAGTTGTAGAGACAGTTTATCGTAGGTACGTGGCCCGTATAGGGCGTACATTGTGAGAGACGCAGCGTAACGGTGGTGTACGTTGTATGAGAAACTTTGTGTAAGCAGTGTGGACATTTGCAGAAGAGACATTGTATTAGTGTTGGTGCATTTGGAAATGCATTGTGTGGAGATCGCATCACTGAAATAAAATATTGTTGGAACTGTTACTCCAGTATTGTCTACATCCTTAAGCCACGTGTGACGGGTTGCAGCTGAATGAAGTTTATTTAAAAGAACCTTACGTGTGGACATTTGCAGAAGAGACATTGTATCAGTGTTGGTGCATTTGGAAATGCATTGTGTGGAGATCGCATCACTGAAATAAAATATTGTTGGAACTGTTACTCCAGTATTGTCTACATCCTTAAGCCACGCGTGACGGGTTGCAGCTGAATGAAGTTTATTTAAAAGAACCTTACGTGCGTGCGTCTGGTGTGTTTATCATACTACGACTTCACCGCGTAACAGAACCATAGTTCTGCGCTCGGTGATGACTAGATCAAACAGTTCCGTACTCGGTGACTATGGATCGAGCACTCCCGCGCTCGGTGACAATGGATCAAGCAGTTCTGTGCTCGGTGACTATGTGCGCTCGGCGACTATGGATCAAGCAGTTTCACGCTAGATGACTATGGATCAAGCAGTTCCGCGCTCTGTGACTTTAGATCAAGCAGTTGCACACTCAGTGACTTTGGATCAAACAGTTGCAGAAGTGTCAGCCGTGAGGTCTGTCTAGAAATGATAGCATACGAACACTCCAATTCTATGCTTTATTGGTGTCTGGATTTAAAGGAGTACTTCTCCCTAATTTTACACCCTTCTCTTGGACAGCACACAACTCAAACTTTAGTTTATAAGGAAAAAGACAGTTGGCACACAGGCCTTTTTATGTATCTGTCCTTAATAACATTTTATAACGAGAGAGAGAGAGGGAGAGGGGGAGAGAGAGAGAGAGAGAGAGAGAGAGAGAGAGAGAGAGAGAGAGAGAGAGAGAGAGAGAGAGAACGAACGAAACTTTATTTTCCAAGGATTGAGATATTAGGCGCGCAGCCTTTCTTACAATCTGTCCTTGCTAAGCTACTTTAAAAAAAAGAACACCAACCAAAACAACAAAAACTAACTAATAATAAAGGACAAACACATGCATACACACACGCACACATACATACATATACATGTACTCGTGCACATGCGCACTTTTGTACATCCACATACACACGTACGTGCGCACATAATTATCTAACATATAAGTAGGTATGATATTTTGTGTACTATCAGAAACAAGTTAGAAAACAGAACAAACAATTTGGAGACTAGATGGAGAAAAAAAAATAGCAAAAATTTAAAAACATGAAGCTATTTATGTCGAGAAAAAAAAAGAAGAAAGGATCAGCATAACGTTGTCTTAAAAAGGTAATCATGTACTCTACTTTTAAACAGAGAGAGGGACGTGGTTTGTTGAATATTGGGAGGAAGTGGATTCTATAAAAGAGCACCTGAATAAGACAGGCTAGATTTGAACAGGTCTATACGGGGCCTTTTTATAGAGAGACTGTTCCTGGAGGTGCTGTATTTTTTTTCAGTTGGCGAAAAGAGCCTAGATAAGTAAGGTGGAGCTTTCTCGTTAAGAATTTTGTGCATCAGTACACATTTGTTTAGTGCAAGGTGCTTAACCAGAGGGAGAAGTCCAATGGCCTGCAGCTTGGCATCAGTGGATAAAGACGGATCAGGGAGGATAAGCTTAGCAGCGCGCTTGTATAATGAGTTTATCTTCTTGAAGTGATTTTCACTGCAGCCATCCCATATTGTTGAGACATAATCAATGTGTGGTTTAATGTAGGCATTAAAAAATAGTTTGCGCGTCTTAAGGTCAATGATCGTTTTAAGTTTGGAAAGTAGAAACAACTTTTTGGACAACTGTTTTCTCATATAATATAGGTGGTTTTGCCAGCTTAGATCATCATCTATTATTACTCCAAGCAGGCCGTCTTGACTGACCTGCTCAACTGAGATGGAGTCCAAAGAAAGGTTGAGTGATGGAGGTTTGAGCTGATGTTTCTGGCGGGTTGTGATAAGCATGCTTTTTGTTTTTGTGGGATTAACAAACATGCGATTTTCATTACACCACCGAGAGACTTCATGAAGACTCTCTTGAAGATTATTTGCAATTTCAGGCACAGTTTTACCAGCGGAATGTAATGTTGAGTTGTCGGCAAACATGTCACACTCAGCCGCAGTACACGTTACATGTAACGGTAGATCGTTAACGAAGATACAGAACAGTAGTGGGCCTAAAATAGACCCCTGGGGAACTCCATACTCCACAAATTGTTCAGAAGAACATTTTCCATTGACGTAGACTGTGTTCTTTTTGTAAGATAGGAGTTCAGATTGATTGATTGATTGTACATTGCTTAACGTCCCGACAGCAACAAGGCTTTCTCAGGACGTGCCTGCACTGCTTGTGAAAAAAAATAAACAGAACATTGAATGTATGTCGCCAGCCGGTCAAATACATTAAATAAACCTAACACATGGGGCCTAAATAAAGCTAAGACCATTTAGCAACACACATCCAATATCAAGAGCTACAGGCAGTGCAGACAGTAGGGAGAGTTTTTAAAAGGCAAATACAGGTGAATGGACAAAGGGTAGACAGAAACACATGCCCCAGAACAGAGAGAAAAACCCACCCTGTGGGGCTGACCAGTGTGACCCTGGGAACTAAAAAATACCTAACCCCACCCAAGTCCCCCAGGGCAGACCCGGGTGGGGTTAGGAGTTCAGAAACAAAAGAGCCGAGGGGCTCTTTTTGTTTAAGTAGGTGGCAAGCTTTTTCAACAAGATGGCATGATCGATAAGATCGAACGCTTTTCTTAGATCCAAGAAGACAGCACCAGCCATTTTATTATCATTTATGCTGTTGACCCACAAATTCACTATTCGTGCGAGTGCAGTGTGGCATGAATGCTTGGGACGAAAACCTGACTGGTAAGATATAATAGGGACCTTTTTTCAAGAAATTCCAGAAGATGTTTGTGAACATGCTTTTCCAGAGGGTTCGAGAGAACTGATAGAAGGGAAATTGGGCGAAAGTTATTAATTTCAGAAGAATCGTTTGCTTTAGGAACAGGCACTATTTTTGATTTTTTGAAAGCTATTGGGAAGACATTTTTTGTATACATAGGTTATAAATATATGTTAGAGGTTCCACTATGTATGGTTGCGACAGGTCAAGGATATATCCATTGATACCATCACTGCCCGAAGACGTTTTCTTTTTTAGGATGGAAATGTAATTGCCTACCTTGTGTACAGCAATATCAGGGATGACGAAAATATCATCTGAGGACAATCTTTGCTTACAGAACTTTGTTAGCTTCTCTGGTGTGGAATATATCGACTGATTGCGATTGTGAGAACTGAGTAAGTCTTTGGGGGGCTGATAAAAAGTGGTTATTAAACTCCTCGGCGGAGAGATTTTCTGGAATGGTATTGCACTGTTTACGCTTGTTGCTGGTAAGCGTATTAAGTGCTGTCCAGATAGAGGAAGGGCTTCTGTCTTCTTCAACTATTTTGGTTATAAAAGATCTCTGCGCCTCTCTAATTAAGTACTTAACTTCGCAATCTTTTAAATTCATGAAAGTTCTTTTCCTTCTTAGTCTTATTTCTATCATCCATTGCTTGTTTGATTTCGTCGGTTATCCATGAGGGAGGCTGGCGGGATCGGACACGCTTTCTTCTTACTGGCGCATGTTTGTTTAGTACCCCTAGGGACAGATTAAGTAAGACGGAGACTGTTGGTGTTGGTACAATTGTACACATCATGAAACGGTGTAAGGCTAAGATCGTGTAGAAAAGCATCTTTGTTTATTTTTTTTAAAAGACTTTTTGGTAATGTAGAGAGAGAGAGAGAGGGAGAGCTCCCCCTATTATCAGCTGTGAAGGGTGGTAAGGACCCAGAAAATGCAAAATAAAGAGTTTGGGGAACAGGACCTATGCATGCTAACCAGAAAGTTGAAGCAAAACCTTTTTCCCAGTGATTACTTGGGAATAAAGTTAACTAGACAGTAGACTATAGTGTTTCCTATATCTGACTTGCTGGGAGGTATATTGCAATTCAGTCACATGTTCCTGCTCTCAGCTGGTCACGTTATATATTTAAATTTGGCAGTTGAGGCAGTAAGAGGACCGGTGTTTTTAAAAATAATTTTTGCCTTGTTTAAAAATTTGTAGTAGGGCTGAATGTTGGAATTTGCTGGAAATTTCTGGTTAGCTGAGAGGAGACATGTTTGGTGCTTTGATTCATACCATCCTGAGCTTATACAGTGGACAATTGACGTAGTGATTTGAGGGGCACGCTGATTTGAGCTGTGCTTGGGCGTGGGGTTGGTAAGGAATCAGGTTCATAGCCAAGAAATGAGACTGTCAATGTGCTGTTTTTTTGGTTATTTTGTGCATGGCAAATGTGCAGCTGGTGGGCGCTAGTGTTTTTTAGGGGATTGAAATATTAGGGGATGCCTGGGACTGACTGGCTAAGAGACTGGACAGTACGGAAACGGCACTGTGTTCCGTGGCCTGTCAGGGCACCACATGCCATATGTGACATAGATCTGAAGCTGGTTTAATGTAACTATATCTAGAGTTTGGACGTTTGCAGTTGGTAAACTGAGAAAATCATGAAAAATTTCAATTTTGCCCCAAAATCACTGCGATTGCAGTTTTATAGGCGTTTTTGCATGATTTGCGTCGCGAACACCATGTTTACCTGCACTGTGAGCTATGGTTAGTGTGTTTGTTCATTTATTTTTTGTCTTACAGGTAGTCATGAGTCTGACCTTCGACCTTGAGCTTTTACCTTGACCTTGAAAGGGTGGGGTTTCGGGCGTTTAGTTTGATTAATGCGTTTTAAAAAAAAGAAGCACTTGTTCAGTTATTGAAGTTGTGGGGTGGGGTGAGGTGGGGTGGGGGAGGCTTAAGGTGGCCGGCCCTTGTTTTAACCCCTATCATACTGAGGCTAAAAGCTTCAAATGTGTACACTGCCATATGCAAGCTACATTATAGTACTTACAGATAAGGATATAGACCAATGGTTTTAGTTCAAGGGTGGTGCCAGAATAGCCTAGAGACGCTACCCTTGAACTATTTTAGTCAGACTTATTTGACACACTGGTGTATTGCGAATGATCAGGGGCAACAGCCCCTGCTGGCCACTGGGGGGCGTCTGCAACTGTAGATGTACATCCTCCTGAAACTGGCAGCTGTAGTAGCCACCTTCTGTCCATAAAATACAAGACCTCATGAGCCCCTGTGGCAGGCCAGTGTTGATGTGGATCTAAGCCCCAGCAGACAGATGTGAGCCCCTGTGGCAGGCCAGTGTTGTTGTGCATCTATGCCCCAGCAGACAGAAGTGAGCCCCTGTGGCCTGCCAGTGTTGATGTGGATCTAAGCCCCAGCAGACAGATGTCAGCCCCTGTGGCCTGCCAGTGTTGATGAGGATCTAAGCCCCAGCAGACAGATGTCAGCCCCTGTGGCCTGCCAGTGTTGATGTGGATCTAACCCTAGAGATGAATGGAGAGTTGGCTGGCGGAAAACCTCGTTAGGCCCATCTGGAATCGCTTGCACAAGGTTACACTGTGTCATCAACACCACGTGTGTTGGCGTGAGAGGGGTTTGCAGGGCATCTTTCCAGCTGCAGAAATAGCCAGCTACCTCAGGAAGGGCCCTACCTACCTACACAGCTTTGCCCACAGAAATAGCCAGCTACCTCAGGAAGGGGCCCTACCTACCTACACAGCTCTGCCTACAGAAATAGTCAGCTACCTCAGGAAGAGCCCTACCTACCTACACAGCTCTGCCCACAGAAATAGTCAGCTACCTCAGGAAGGGGCCCTACCTACCTACACAGCTCTGCCCACAGAAATAGTCGGCTACCTCAGGCAGGGCCCTACCTACCTACACAGCTACCTCAGGCAGGCCCCTACCTACCTAACCAGCTACCTCAGGCAGGGCCCTACCTACCTACACAGCTTTGCCCACAGAATGAAACTGACTGCAGCTACACATGGGTGAAAGTTGCAAATTTTGTTGGATTTCAGGAAATGATCATGTGCCGCCTCCCCCCCCCCCCCCCCCCCAATCCAGGATGCAGCCCTAATACAAGATGGTGGTGGGGGAGGGGGAGGGACCGAGGCCTTGTAGGAATCAGGTGCGGGGTTCTCCCACCCTGAAATATTTTAATATCTTAATCGGTTTTGCTCAAAATTTCTTCAGTTTTCTTTCACAGGTTAAATAATCAGCGTTAAACCCTGGCATCCAAAGGTCGATATTTTCAGCACATTTTTTATTTGGATACCTGTGGCAGCTTAGCAGAAATACTTACTAAGTAAGTATTTCTGCCAAGCTGCCACAGGTATCCAAAATACTATCTTGTCACATCTTTCAGTTGCCACTTTTTTTCCTCACAGACAAGCAGCGACTGAATTCTATACTTCTTTGTCCATTTTGAAATATGAATAAATTGTGTTGCAACTGTCTTTCTGTCTAAGCGTGTTTCTTTCACTGCTGGGTTCGTCTCTGCATTTTACATACTTGGCAGTCACCTTTTTGGTCTAGATTTTTTTGGCAGACGCTACTTAGGTTCACGGCTAGCTATACTCATCTCCTGTCCACTGCCCACATTCTCATTATGTTAGTCTGGAGTCACACGTTTGTAAGAGCACAAGTCCCTGTGCCATGCCGCTAGTCTAGAGTGCAATTGCATGTGTGTAAAAGCAAGTCCCTGGGCCATGCCGCTAGTCTGGAGTGCAATTGCATGTGTGTAAAAGCAAGTCCCTGGGCCATGCCACTACTCTGGAGAGCAATTGCATGTGTGTAAAAGCAAGTCCCTGGGCCATGCCGCTAGTCTGGAGTGCAATTGCACGTGTGTTAGAGCACAAGTCTCCGGGCCATGCCACTAGTCTGGAGTGCAATTGCACGTGTGTAAAAGCAAGTCCCTGTCCCATGCCGCTAGTCTGGAGTGCAATTGCACGTGTGTAAAAGCAAGTCCCTGTCCCATGCCACTAGTCTGGAGTGCAATTGCACGTGTGTAAAAGCAAGTCCCTGTCCCATGCCGCTAGTCTGGAGTGCAATTGCACGTGTGTTAGAGCACAAGTCCCTGGGCCATGCACTAGTGTAGAGTGAAATTGCACGTGTATAAAAGCAAGTCCCTGGGCCATGCTGCCAGCATGAAGAGCTAATTGTACACGTGTAATGCCAGAGAGTTGTTTATCCCCAACAAGCAAAGATCTTAATCAGATCAGCAGTTGCAGGGTACGACAGTATCAAAAGTGCGGTGATGTTGTATCATGTACATTCTATGATTGGAAGACTCTCAAGTTTATCTCTAAACAAGCCCTGGCCCTGAACATTAATTTTCAATGCCTCTCATTCTAGCATGCGGCTTAACTTGGCATCAACTAAAGGCAACAGCGATGATGCTGACAGGAAATACAGGAGCAATGTAGGGTGTAATATCAACAGAGCTTGGCATCAAGTGAGCACATAAAAGAGTGTAATGAAGTTTACTGTAGGTCAGCTCACCATATTCATACATGGGGCAGAGACGAGGCTTTCTACATTATCACTCAACTCCACAGATGCCTTCTTCAGTCACACCTGGATACAAGTCAGACACCTTCTTTAGTCACACTCGGATACACGTCAGTGAGACATCTTCAGTCACATTCGGATACAAGTCAGTGAGACATCTTCAGTCACACTCAAATACAAGTCAGTCAGACATCTTCAGTCACACTCGCATACAAGTCAGACATCTTCAGTCACACTCGGATACAAATCAGACAGACATCTTCAGTCACACGCCTGGATACAAGTCAGTCGTCTAAGACATCTTCAGTCACACTCAGATAACACCTTCTTTAGTCACACTCGAATACACGTCGGTCAGACATCTTCAGTCACACTCGGATACACGTCAGTCAGACATCTTCAGTCACACTCGGATACAAGTCAGACGCCTTCTTCAGTCACACCCGCATTTAAGTCGGTCAGACACCGAAAGCCTGGTACTATCAGAGTCCTGATTCTGGTACATAGTGCAAGTTCTGTCAGAGTACTGGTACTGTCATTGTACTGATATGCTGGTACTGTCATTCTACTGATATGCTGGCACTGTCAGAGTACTGATATGCTGATACTGTCATTGTACCTATATACTGGTACTGTCAGAGTACTGATATACTGGTACTGTCAAGAGTACTGATATACTAGTACCGTCAGAGTACTGCATACTGGTACTGTCAATGTACCGATATACTGGTACTGTCATTGCACTGATATACTGGTACTGCATACTGATACTGTCAGTGTACTGATATACTGGTTTGTCATTGTACTGATATACTGGTACTGTCATTGTACTGGTATGCTGGTACTGAAAGAGTACCAATATACTGGTACTGTCATTGTACTGGTATGCTGGTACTGTCATTGTACTGATATGCTGGTACTGTCATTGTACTGACAGGGTCCGTACAGAAAGCAGGGACGAAGTTCACAAACTTTTCATAAAAGAACGCTTAGCGAATGGCGGAGCTGGGTAGAAGCGTAAACTACCAATCAGAATGTTCGGCAGAAAGGCCATGCAGTCACTTTATGATCAGAGCTAAATATAGATCACTTGCAACAAGCGTCAGCATGATCGTTCGCAATGGAATAGTCACAAATTGGGGGAGAAAAAAAAGTACACAAAAGTTTGCCAGCACTTTGTCAATTTTTACAAATTTTCACAGACTTTAAGGAAAAAGACTGAAATTGACAGACTTTCCAGGGCCCTGAAAAAGCCTTGTCATTTTTTTTAAAACAACTTTCACAAATGTTCACAGACCGTACGGACCCCGACTGATATACTGGTACTGTCATTGTACCTATATACTACTGGTACTGTCAGAGTACTGATATACTGGTACTGTCAGAGTACTGATACACTGGTACTGTCATTGTACCGATATACTGGTACTGTCATTGTACTGGTATACTGGTACCATCATTGTAATGATATATTGATACTGTCATTGTACTGATATACTGGTACTGTCATTTTACAGGTATGCTGGTACTGTCATTGTACTGGTATACTGGTACCGTCATTGTACTTATATACTGGTACTGTCATTGTACTGGTAAGCTGGTACTGTCAGAGTTCTGATATACTGGTAAACTAGTACTGTCATAGTAATGATACGTCAAAGTACTGGTTCTGGTGCAGAGTACTAGTATAGTGGCACAGTGAGAGAACTGGTTTTGGTACAAAGTACTGGTACGGTCACAGTACTGGTTCTGTCACAGTACTGTTACTGTCAAGGGTACAGGTTCGGCACTTGTCATAGTACTGGTATCAAAGATCAGCATTATGATATACTGGCACAGTCACATTAATGGTTTAGGCACAAAGTACTGGTAAGTGGTATGGTACTGTTAAATGTACAGGTTGCATCTGACGTAGAAGCAATAACTAAAGTAAAAAAGTAAAAGGAGTGGAATATTGTGTGGAATATTGTATGGAATATTTTAACACAAACAGGCAGCAGCACAAGTGACCAGTCAGGTCTTTACAAACACTTGCAAGGGCCAACTGCTGAGGGAAATCTAGGGGTCAGACACTGACCCCCCAAAAAACAAAAACAAAAAAAAACACAACAACTCTGAAACCTAGAATTCAGGTATGTCTTTATAAGTATTATCAGCAGCTACGGAGTTAAAGATAGCATGCGTTAGTCAGAGTTAATTCGGTTGTGTACTGTTGATGGGTTTGGTTCAGGTATGTCTTTATAAGTATTATCAGCAGCTACGGAGTTAAAGATAGTATGCGTTAGTAAGACGAAGAGTTAATTCGATTGTGTACTGTTGATGGGTTTGATTCAGTTATGTTGGTTTGGAATTCATTGAGATAACCAGCGATTTTCTATGTAGGTATTTACGAGATGAACAACTAAGGAATGCGAAGTGTGTATGCCCAAGTCATTATGAAGGTAGTACGTGGTTAAGTGTAGTCTTTTCCAATATATGGAATAATGAATGGCGAGTGTTAGGTTATAGGCCGTTTCAATATAGTAACAGAGTTATGGGGTGTTACGAAAGTAGTTCGTGTTATGAAGCATGTGTGTGTGTGTGAATGAACATGGGAGAGTTATGTGTATCAGCCAGATTACATAATGTACCTCATATTATCCAATAATATGTTTGTGTTTAGCAAGTGTTATGATATTAGGACTTTATTGTACAGAGTGCTTGTGTGGAGCGAAGCGACGGACGCCGAGACGTCAGTCAACAGAGGCTACTGCCGAGAGACCTACAGCGAGGTCATTTCTTCACTCAGGGAGTGAGCGACTGGTGCCAAGACACCTGGGTCAGCAGGGACTGCGCTACGGAGCAAGTCGAGGACGTTCATGGTACGAGAAACGGGACGACTCGGAAGCGTGCGACGAAAGACCTACACGCCTAGACGTGGGAGGACAGAACGTTACCAAGCGAGAACACCAGTAGAACAGGTTGGATTGTGAGAGACAATTACCTAGCCTGGCGTTTACATTGTGTATGTGGTGTTGATGTGCTTGTAGTGAGAAAGGGTGGTGTACACAATCTTTTGAGTGTTCTTTTATTGCTTACTTTTATAAAGGTCCATAGTAAAAGGAGAGCTAGTGTTTGTGTTCTACCGTGTGAATGTGCCCAACTCAGTGGCAGTGTATGCGTCTGTTGTCTGAGAGTCTGTACATGCGACTGCGGCAAGTCTGCGTGCGTTAGAGTGGTGACCCTGCGTTTTTTCTAGCGTTAGGTTAGGGTAGAGGGCCGAAGGTGTTAGTTAGGTAGAGGATTTAGGATAACATTTGATTGCTATGTGGTTGTTCGTTTGTCTGTATTAGTTCCCCTCTCCAATTCTAGGGGGAAAGATCCGTCGTTTAGGTAGTTTCTGGATCTTACGAGGAGCTAGTTCTTGTTTCCGCGGGGTCATCCAAATTAGTATGCATAGATAGGTCTTACCATCAGGTGCCTCTGTACCAAGTTTGGGTTTGAAGCTGAGAATAGTATTTGAGAAAAACATCTTTTATTAAAATATGGCTATTTTTCACTCATTATTGTCTACACCTTTTGTCTTCGTTACTGTCTACACCTTTTGTCCTAGTTATTGTCTACACCTTTTGTACTCATTACTGTCTACACCTTTTGTCTTCGTTACTGTCTACACCTTTTGTCTTCGTTACTGTCTACACCTTTTGTCCTAGTTATTGTCTACACCTTTTGTACTCATTACTGTCTACACCTTTTGTACTCATTACTGTCTACACCTTTTGTCCTAGTTATTGTCTACACCTTTTGTCTTCGTTACTGTCTACACCTTTTGTCTTCGTTACTGTCTACACCTTTTGTCCTAGTTATTGTCTACACCTTTTGTCCTAGTTATTGTCTACACCTTTTGTACTCATTACTGTCTACACCTTTTGTCTTCGTTACTGTCTACACCTTTTGTCCTAGTTATTGTCTACACCTTTTGTCCTCATTACTGTCTACACCTTTTGTCCTCATTACTGTCTACACCTTTTGTCCTCATTACTGTCTACACCTTTTGTCCTCATTACTGTCTACACCTTTTGTCTTCGTTACTGTCTACACCTTTTGTCTTCGTTACTGTCTACACCTTTTGTCCTAGTTATTGTCTACACCTTTTGTCTTCATTACTGTCTACACCTTTCATCTTCGTTATTGTCTACACCTTTTGTCCTCATTACTGTCTACACCTTTTGTCTTCATTACTGTCTACACCTTTTGTCTTCGTTACTGTCTACACCTTTTGTCCTCATTACTGTCTACACCTTTTGTCTTCGTTACTGTCTACACCTTTTGTCTTCGTTACTGTCTACACCTTTTGTCCTAGTTATTGTCTACACCTTTTGTCCTCATTACTGTCTACACCTTTTGTCTTCATTACTGTCTACACCTTTTGTCTTCGTTACTGTCTACACCTTTTGTCCTAGTTATTGTCTACACCTTTTGTACTCATTACTGTCTACACCTTTTGTCTTCGTTACTGTCTACACCTTTTGTCTTCATTACTGTCTACACCTTTTGTCCTAGTTATTGTCTACACCTTTTGTCCTAGTTATTGTCTACACCTTTTGTACTCATTACTGTCTACACCTTTTGTCCTAGTTATTGTCTACACCTTTTGTACTCATTACTGTCTACACCTTTTGTCTTCGTTACTGTCTACACCTTTTGTCTTCATTACTGTCTACACCTTTTGTCCTAGTTATTGTCTACACCTTTTGTCCTAGTTATTGTCTACACCTTTTGTACTCATTACTGTCTACACCTTTTGTCCTAGTTATTGTCTACACCTTTTGTACTCATTACTGTCTACACCTTTTGTCTTCGTTACTGTCTACACCTTTTGTCCTAGTTATTGTCTACACCTTTTGTACTCATTACTGTCTACACCTTTTGTCCTAGTTATTGTCTACACCTTTTGTCCTAGTTATTGTCTACACCTTTTGTCTTCGTTACTGTCTACACCTTTTGTCCTAGTTATTGTCTACACCTTTTGTACTCATTAATGTCTACACCTTTTGTCCTAGTTATTGTCTACACCTTTTGTCCTAGTTATTGTCTACACCTTTTGTACTCATTACTGTCTACACCTTTTGTCTTCGTTACTGTCTACACCTTTTGTCCTAGTTATTGTCTACACCTTTTGTACTCATTACTGTCTACACCTTTTGTCCTAGTTATTGTCTACACCTTTTGTCCTAGTTATTGTCTACACCTTTTGTACTCATTACTGTCTACACCTTTTGTCTTCGTTACTGTCTACACCTTTTGTCCTAGTTATTGTCTACACCTTTTGTACTCATTACTGTCTACACCTTTTGTCTTCGTTACTGTCTACACCTTTTGTCCTAGTTATTGTCTACACCTTTTGTACTCATTACTGTCTACACCTTTTGTCTTCATTACTGTCTACACCTTTTGTCTTCATTACTGTCTACACCTTTTGTCTTCATTACTGTCTACACCTTTTGTCTTCATTACTGTCTACACCTTTTGTCCTCATTACTGTCTACACCTTTTGTCTTCATTACTGTCTACACCTTTTGTCTTCATTACTGTCTACACCTTTTGTCCTAGTTATTGTCTACACCTTTTGTATTCGTTACTGTCTACACCTTTTGTCCTAGTTATTGTCTACACCTTTTGTATTCGTTACTGTCTACACCTTTTGTCCTAGTTATTGTCTACACCTTTTGTATTCGTTACTGTCTACACCTTTTGTCCTAGTTATCCTAGTTATTGTCTACACCTAGTTATTGTCTACACCTTTTGTATTCGTTACTGTCTACACCTTTTGTCCTAGTTATCCTAGTTATTGTCTACACCTTTTGTACTCATTACTGTCTACACCTTTTGTCTTCGTTACTGTCTACACCTTTTGTCCTAGTTATTGTCTACACCTTTTGTCCTAGTTATTGTCTACACCTTTTGTACTCATTACTGTCTACACCTTTTGTCCTAGTTATTGTCTACACCTTTTGTCCTAGTTATTGTCTACACCTTTTGTACTCATTACTGTCTACACCTTTTGTCTTCGTTACTGTCTTCACCTTTTGTCCTAGTTACTGTCTACACCTTTTGTCCTAGTTATTGTGTACACCTTTTGTCCTAGTTATTGTCTACACCTTTTGTACTCATTACTGTCTACACCTTTTGTCTTCGTTACTGTCTACACCTTTTGTCCTAGTTATTGTCTACACCTTTTGTCCTAGTTATTGTCTACACCTTTTGTACTCATTACTGTCTACACCTTTTGTCTTCGTTACTGTCTACACCTTTTGTCCTAGTTATTGTCTACACCTTTTGTCCTAGTTATTGTCTACACCTTTTGTACTCATTAATGTCTACACCTTTTGTCCTAGTTATTGTCTACACCTTTTGTCCTAGTTATTGTCTACACCTTTTGTACTCATTACTGTCTACACCTTTTGTCTTCATTACTGTCTACACCTTTTGTCCTAGTTATTGTCTACACCTTTTGTACTCATTACTGTCTACACCTTTTGTCTTCATTACTGTCTACACCTTTTGTCCTAGTTATTGTCTACACCTTTTGTCTTCGTTACTGTCTACACCTTTTGTCCTAGTTATTGTCTACACCTTTTGTACTCATTACTGTCTACACCTTTTGTCTTCGTTACTGTCTACACCTTTTGTCCTAGTTATTGTCTACACCTTTTGTACTCATTACTGTCTTCACCTTTTGTCCTAGTTACTGTCTACACCTTTTGTCCTAGTTATTGTCTACACCTTTTGTCCTAGTTATTGTCTACACCTTTTGTACTCATTACTGTCTACACCTTTTGTCTTCGTTACTGTCTACACCTTTTGTCCTAGTTATTGTCTACACCTTTTGTCCTAGTTATTGTCTACACCTTTTGTATTCGTTACTGTCTACACCTTTTGTCTTCATTACTGTCTACACCTTTTGTCCTCATTACTGTCTACACCTTTTGTCCTCATTATTGTCTACACCTTTTGTACTCATTACTGTCTACACCTTTTGTCTTCGTTACTGTCTACACCTTTTGTCCTAGTTACTGTCTACACCTTTTGTCCTAGTTATTGTCTACACCTTTTGTACTCATTACTGTCTACACCTTTTGTCTTCGTTACTGTCTACACCTTTTGTCCTAGTTATTGTCTACACCTTTTGTCCTAGTTATTGTCTACACCTTTTGTACTCATTAATGTCTACACCTTTTGTCCTAGTTATTGTCTACACCTTTTGTCCTAGTTATTGTCTACACCTTTTGTACTCATTACTGTCTACACCTTTTGTCTTCATTACTGTCTACACCTTTTGTCCTAGTTATTGTCTACACCTTTTGTACTCATTACTGTCTACACCTTTTGTACTCATTACTGTCTACACCTTTTGTACTCATTACTGTCTACACCTTTTGTCCTAGTTATTGTCTACACCTTTTGTATTCGTTACTGTCTACACCTTTTGTCCTAGTTATTGTCTACACCTTTTGTATTCGTTACTGTCTACACCTTTTGTCCTAGTTATTGTCTACACCTTTTGTATTCGTTACTGTCTACACCTTTTGTCCTAGTTATCCTAGTTATTGTCTACACCTTTTGTACTCATTACTGTCTACACCTTTTGTCTTCGTTACTGTCTACACCTTTTGTCCTAGTTATTGTCTACACCTTTTGTCCTAGTTACTGTCTACACCTTTTGTCCTAGTTACTGTCTACACCTTTTGTCCTAGTTATTGTCTACACCTTTTGTACTCATTACTGTCTACACCTTTTGTCTTCGTTACTGTCTACACCTTTTGTCCTAGTTATTGTCTACACCTTTTGTCCTAGTTATTGTCTACACCTTTTGTACTCATTACTGTCTACACCTTTTGTCCTAGTTATTGTCTACACCTTTTGTCCTAGTTATTGTCTACACCTTTTGTACTCATTACTGTCTACACCTTTTGTCTTCGTTACTGTCTACACCTTTTGTCCTAGTTATTGTCTACACCTTTTGTACTCATTACTGTCTACACCTTTTGTACTCATTACTGTCTACACCTTTTGTCCTAGTTATTGTCTACACCTTTTGTACTCATTACTGTCTACACCTTTTGTCTTCGTTACTGTCTACACCTTTTGTCCTAGTTATTGTCTACACCTTTTGTCCTAGTTATTGTCTACACCTTTTGTACTCATTAATGTCTACACCTTTTGTCCTAGTTACTGTCTACACCTTTTGTCCTAGTTATTGTCTACACCTTTTGTACTCATTACTGTCTACACCTTTTGTCTTCATTACTGTCTACACCTTTTGTCCTAGTTATTGTCTACACCTTTTGTCCTAGTTATTGTCTACACCTTTTGTACTCATTACTGTCTACACCTTTTGTCTTCGTTACTGTCTTCACCTTTTGTCCTAGTTATTGTCTACACCTTTTGTACTCATTACTGTCTACACCTTTTGTCCTAGTTACTGCCTACACCTTTTGTCCTAGTTATTGTCTACACCTTTTGTACTCATTACTGTCTACACCTTTTGTCTTCATTACTGTCTGTACCTTTTGTCATCGTTACTGTAACTTTTATAAATCACCCACCTCCTAACCAATACAAGCATAAATTACATGCAAAACAAGCATAATCTAACTGTTTACAAGTTACTAGGACAACATCAACAAATGTATCAACACAGAACAGGCAAAACCATTAAACCATTATTAATAAAACATGAAAAGTCACGACACATCTAGAAATGATGAAATCATGATATAAATGTATCTCACAGCATATCTATAAAATCAAGAAATTCAGGAAATCCCTGACAATTTCACTACATGCATAAATTGAATGGTTCACTTGAGGATTCATGAAATCCTTGACAAATTTACTGTGTGCATGGAATGACTCATCAAATCCCTGACAATTTCACTGCATGCATGGAATGACCATTTCACTTAGGGATCATCAAATCCCTGAAAATCCTTAGAAATTCATGAAATTACTGGGTATGAAATTCATGAATTCACGGAAGCGTGTTTAAAAAAAAAAAAAAAAAGTTATGGGAAGCAATTTGCAAAAAAACGATTATTAAGGTTTATAAAATCCCTAAATGATACAAAAATGTAGTATATTAACAGGAATTTCAGAATCTCCTGGTTTCACATAAAGTCATAAACCATAGTCATGTAACCAGGAAATTAACAAAAATCCCTCAAATTTAAGGCCAGACACGGTACCCAAAAAAGGTCATTTTGGGTGTTCCAAAGAGTTTTTGGGTCGAGTTGATTTTTGGGTTGTTTGAACCCCCTAGAACCTGGGCCACAACCATAAAATATCACAAAATACCCTTTATTTGCTGTAAAAAAAATAAAGTGAAGCACCTGCTCAGTGTTTGAAGCGTTCGCAACGTCTTTTACTTGAAAACATCCAATTTTTGGACCCTGACAACAACACTTTGCGAGCGACAAACGCCGCAATGTTTGAGTCCATTCTAACCGGTTCCGTCTCTACTTTCCCATCCACAAACCAACTGAAGGCTACAGGGGCTCTATAAATAGCTATTGGCGCGAAACTGACATCACGAATGACCAGAAATTTCCTGGTATGGACATTATGCTAATGAGATAATACTATTTTTGAAAACCGACCAATGAGCAGAGCGCGCCGAGTGTTCCAGGCGGCTTCGGGTTTTTCCGGCCAGGCTGCAGTTTGCTTGGGTTTTTCCGACCGTCCCACAATGCACCATTACACATGGCATACAACTCGATCAAAATACGAGAATCGCTCATTCAGATCATACATTTTCAACGTTTTACATCACTTCAGCAGTTATTTCGCAAAGTCCATCAGTTGTAATTGTTGGAAATGTCTCCAACGGCTTCGAAGAAGTTGCGTGGTGCTCAGCTAGTGGCCGCGAGGTTGAACAGACGAAGATAGATGTGTTCGAGCAGACGAACCTGAGTGACGAGAGAGAAAGAAACATTCCAAAGCCTCATACTGTAAATGCCGATGAGACGGTGGTGAAATCCGCAACACCCAAGAAACTTGAATTGATGAAAGCTGCTCGCAACGTCGGCATTGGACAGTAAATGATAAAGAAATTTGGTTTTACATATCGCTCAGGTGTATCTGAAGTGACGGTACAGCAGACATTTTGTGCACGACAGTTTTCTTTGACATTTTACCTGCAGAAACTTCATCAGTGAACATATATCCAAGACTGAGAAACAACTACATTTTGTCAGGAGGATTTAATTCTGAAGCTGTTGGGGGAAAAAACGTTATTCATAATGAAATACATGAGCTGAAAGAGGAAAAGTATCAATTTTGGGGAATTGAAATAGCCACAACTTCCTTTTCCTTGTGCAATCACTATAACCAACATGAGGCAAAGTGAATGACAATCCTAACTGCAAAGCGTGAATGCTGTGCCTCTTCAGGTTTATGAGATCTATTCAATCAAAGATGAAAAAAAAAGTGAAAATGGAAAAACAGAATAAGGTAAAGATCATCCTTGACCTTTACTTTGTAATAAATAATTCAGATTTGTAATCATAAATATGCGAATTATGCAGTGTAAACATATTTCGCATGAGAAAATGAAAGGCAAAAGGTTTTTACAATCATAAGAAAAAAAAAAGGACTTTGTTTCTAAGTTTAGTAGTGTTTGAGATCTATTGCTTTTAATTTGTACTAAAAATAATGTGCATACACAGATACAGTGGTTATCTTGGTTGGTTTCTAGGGCAACCGGGAGTTGTACATGCCCAAAAACCACTCTTTTTGGTCTCGGCTCACCAAACCCTATCAAAATACATCAACAGTTTAAAACAGATTCTAGACAGACAAAAGCTCATATTTGGGGTGTAGTGTCTGGCCTGAAATACATTTGTGTAGCAATATAACGAGCAACAGCTACTCAATGTGCCATTTCCTTGAGTGAAAAGAAGACAGCATGCTGAAGACAGTTGACACCACCACACAGCAATCAGACTTCATTACACAATGTTACTCTAGGCAGCTTAGTCAAATCAAGATAACAGACATTTCATCAGCAAGTTCATGAAATACAGAAAAGTGTGGCAAGTTCATGACATCCCATTATTTCATACATCTAAGTTTCAATAAATCACTGTTTCAAATAATGACTGTAATGCATGTACATTTAACACTCTTGTGCATACAACCAATGGTACTGTTAACAGTAAACAGTGCACTGGGGAGGGGTTGTCATGTACAGGTGCACTTTGTCACTTGTGTGTGTGTTGTGTGTGTTGTGTGCACTCACAGCGGGGACAAGCAGACGTTTGACCTCCTCTACGGCCTTTGACAACTTCATCTCAGCACGGTTGCGCGTGTCTTCCACTGTGATCAGCACATGCAGGTCTTCGTTTAGGTGCTCCCAGTTGGCCTTGCCACGGTTCTGCTCCTCCTGACAACAAGCAACACACAACATACAGTCAGGTTCTGCTCCTCCTGACAACAAGCAACACACAACATACAGTCAGGTTCTGCTCCTGCTGACAACAAGCAACACACAACATACAGTCAGGTTCTGCTCCTGCTGACAAGGAACACACAACATACAGTCAGGTTCTGCTCCTGCTGACAACAAGCAACACACAACATACAGTCAGGTTCTGCTCCTCCTGACAAGAAGCAACACACAACATACAGTCAGGTTCTGCTCCTGCTGACAACAAGCAACACACAACATACAGTCAGGTTCTGCTCCTGCTGACAACAAGCAACACACGACATACAGTCAGGTTCTGCTCCTGCTGACAAGGAACACACAACATACAGTCAGGTTCTGCTCCTGCTGACAACAAGGAACACACAACATAGTCAGGTTCTGCTCCTGCTGACAACAAGTAACACACGACCACGACATACAGTCAGGTTCTGCTCCTGCTGACAACAAGCAACACACAACATAGTCAGGTTCTGCTCCTGCTGACAAGAAGTAACACACGACCACGACATACAGTCAGGTTCTGCTCCTGCTGACAACAAGGAACACACGACCACGACATAGTCAGGTTCTGCTCCTGCTGACAACAAGCAACACACAACATACAGTCAGGTTCTGCTCCTGCTGACAACAAGCAACACACAACATACAGTCAGGTTCTGCTACTGCTGACAAGCAACACACAACAGTCAGGTTCTGCTCCTGCTGACAAGAAGCAACACACAACATAAGTCAGGTTCTGCTCCTGCTGACAACAAGCAACACACAACATACAGTCAGGCGCTAAACTATACAGCCTTGCGGACCTGAAGAAGACATCAGTATTCGTTAGGTCCACAGATGTGGACGTCTTGAGAAAGAGATCGAGGCAGAAGAAATGTACCAACACTACACAGATACTGGTTCACCGACACTATACATTAACAAGACAGGCAAAGCCCTTATGGCTCACATTTATGACCGATCCACACGTGTGACAATAAGGGATGGCTTCTGCACCAACAAAATCCACGTTTTCTCAAAATTTAATCACACATCTGTCAAACTCCAGTGACCTTGACCTTTGTGACGAGTCGACTAAATTATTACACTTAGGAAGGTCTTATCAGCTACCTTTGTGCCAAATTTAACTACAATTCTATCAAAAATTGGCATTTTGTACACATTTGTCGACCTCTTGTGACCCTTGACCTTTTCCAAGGGGTCATCCAAATCAGTATGAATAGATAGGTCTTAACATCAGGTAAATCTGTACCAAGTTTGGGTTTGAAGTTAAGGATATTAGAGACCCTTGACATTTCCGAGGGTCATCCAAATCAGTATGCATAGATAGGTCTTAACATCAGGTATCTCTGTACCAAGTTTGGATTTAAAGTTGTGAATAGTGTTTGAGAAAAAAACATCTTTTGTCAAGATATGACTATTTTAGACATATATTTCCTGAGCTCTTGTGACCCTTGACCTTTTGAGGAATCAACCAAATTAGTGTGCATAGAAAGGTCTTACCATCAGGTATCTTTTGTACCAAGTTTGCGTTTGAAGTTGTGAATAGTATTTGAGAAAAAATAAATTATGCCAAAACATAGCTATTTGTTATATATTTCTTGATCCCGTGACCTTGACCTTTGTGAGGTCAATAAAACTGGTGTTTGGCCATCGGAACTGAATCGGATGGTGGGCGGACAGATGACCACTGGCCCAGAACATACACACTTTTGCTTCCCACATGAGCCAACAAAATACCTGTACAGCCATGTCGCTCTATTACTGTAGATGTTGCAACAGAGTTCTACTGATGACACACTTGTGGCACATGGATCCCTTGCCATGCAAACACTGTGTGCCTGGACTCTACCTACATATAGTGAACAACAGAGCTACAACCTTACAAGTTCAACAAGTACAGTCAAGTCCTGCCAACACGACCTCCAAGGGGTGAAAACAATCACTTCGTACTAACAGGAGTCTGTACTGAGCAGTTTGGGAAGTGAAGGAAAATGTGTTAACCAGAAGTTTGTGTTATCACAGTCTGTTTGAACAGGACTCCACTGTATTACATAAACGTACTTTGCCATGAAACACTGACAGCGCCTTGCCTTTATGTAAATGTAATGAACATCAGCACCTTACAACTACACATGCCAGTATCACACACACAAACCTTGCCATGAACATTGACAGCAGCATCTGCGCCTTCTGTGTACATGTAACGAACACAGCACCTTACAAAGTACCAAGTGTGCCAGTATTACATAAACGTACCTTTCCCTTGTCACGCATGGACCCTTTGCCGCGCACCATGATTTTGCAGCCAGTGTACTGCTCCAGCTCCTTGGCTGTCATCCCGCGGGGGCCGAGTATTCGACCCACAAAGTTGAACTGTTTGGGAAATGAGCAAATCAGAAAAACAAACTGCGTTTAACTTTATTTAAATTGTTTCCATCAGGGTTAGTCGAAAAAGTGTACGGCTAAAATGCGCAAGAGTCATCGTCCACGTACAAGTCATCGTCCACGGTTGGTTCATCAAGTCAACAAACATCAACATAGTATCGCTGATTTCATTATTGTTGTTTTTCTTTGTTTTTTTTAAAGGAAAGATAATGTGCATGAATGAATAATGTACATGATGTACATGTCATTATTTGGAACCGGTCACAGGGTGTCATGAAAAAAAGAAGTTACACAATTTAAAATTTATTATGAAAACCTTGAAAGTGGATGTATGCTACAAAATACATCAACAATCTACGGTTGCAAAGATTATATCAACAGCTGGGTAAAGTGGTGCAATTAAGGGGAAAAAGACCAAAATCACATAAGCAATGCTATCTGAAAAAATGCTACCTTACTCTGAAGGTGTGCTGTGCGCATTGAATGGAGCTTCAGTGTCTGACTTTTTGTGCATATGCTAAAAGCTGTGTATCTCTGTATAGTTTGTGTGCAAAGTCTGGCTTTATAACCTTTCAACCAGTGTGACATATCTGATGTCAACAAACAGATCATCTGCAAGCATTGGTGATCCACAGTAAATGTCAGTACAAATTAAAAGTTCAAACCGAAAACACTCCAAACAGGCCTATTTGCTGTCAATCCATCCATTTTTTGCTAATCCCCCAAAATGTGACATGCCACACTCAAATTTCACCTGAAACAATAATAACCAGTCGACTTTTGCAAGCACATTTTTATTAAAATACCTGTTCTTCCCTTGATTGCCAGTGTTTAAGTTCCCTTGATTGCCAGTGTTTGAGTAGTTTCACATTATTATGGCACATTTAGTTTGCTTTTTTAACATTTAAAGTTTTTTTTTTTAAATTTAGTGCCGTATACCAACCCCACCCCGGTGGGGGTTCTAAATGTGTTACTGGGGCTATGAAACCTCTAAATGTGTTACTGGGGCTATGAAACCTCTAAATGTGTTACTGGGGCTATGAAACCTCTAAATGTGTTACTGGGGCTATGAAACCTCTAAATGTGTTACTGGCCGGGGCTATGAAACCTGTAAATGTGTTACTGGGGCTATGAAACCTCTAAATGTGTTACCGGGGCTATGAAACCTCTAAATGTGTTACTGGGGCTATGAAACCTCTAAATGTGTTACCGGGGCTATGAAACCTCTAAATGTGTTACCAGGGCTACGAAACCTCTAAATGTGTTACTGGGGCTATGAAACCTGTAAATGTGTTACTGGCCGGGGCTATGAAACCTGTAAATGTGTTACTGGGGCTATGAAACCTCTAAATGTGTTACCAGGGCTACGAAACCTCTAAATGTGTTACTGGGGCTATGAAACCTCTACTAAATGTGTTACTGGGGCTATGAAACCTCTACTAAATGTGTTACTAGGGCTATGAAACCTCTACTAAATGTGTTACTGGGGCTATGGATTGATTGATTGTACATTGCTTAACGTCCCGACAGCAACAAGGCTTTCTCAGGACGTGCCTGCACTGCTTGTGAAAAAAAAACAACTAAACAGAATATTGAATGTATGTCGCCAGCCGATCCAATACGTTAAATAAACCTATGGCATGGGGCCTAAATAAAGCTAAGACCATTTTGCAACACACATCCAATATCAAGAGCTACAGGCAGCGCAGACAGTAAAGAGAGTTTTACAAATGCAAATAATAATAATAATAATAATAATACCGTTATTATATAGGCGCTTTTTCTCAATTTTGGGGAAATCGACTCAAAGCGCCGCGCCTGAAACCCAACACACACACTCACGAAACAGACACGGATTTACGCCATTTAAGACAAACACAGTACAAGACAAACGAAGGGCCAGTCAGCTACTGAAGTTACAGAGATTTTTGATCGCTTGTATTTGAAATTTGTAAAGTGGCCTGAGACCGGTACCAAAGTGTGTGGGGGGGGGGGGGGGGGGTGGAAGAACCGGAGTACCCGGAGAAAGAACCCCCGACGGTCCGCCCGAATTAACGGTGACACTTACCAGAGGAGAAAAATACAGGTGAATGGACAAAGGGTAGACAGAAACATGCAGAATAAAGGAGAAAACCCACCCTGTGGGGGTGACCAGGGTGACCCTGGGAACTAAAAAGCAGTTAACCCCACCCAAGTCCCCCAGGGCAGACCCGGATGGGGCACTTGGGCTATGGAACCTCTAAATGTGTTACTGGGGCTATGAAACCTCTAAATGTGTTACTGGGGCTATGGAACCTCTAAATGTGTTACTGGGGCTATGGAACCTCTAAATGTGTTACTGGGGCTATGGAACCTCTAAATGTGTTACTGGGGCTATGGAACCTCTAAATGTGTTACTGGGGCTATGGAACCTCTAAATGTGTTACTGGGAACCTCTAAATGTGTTACTGGGGCTATGAAATCTCCTGCTTTCTGAGGATGTGCAACTCTGAAGTGCACTTGTAAACATATCTGACTATAAAATCAGTAGACTAGCCGCTAGCATGGAAAGCAAAGCACGCAAATTTACAAAGTGCAAACCCATAACATGCATGACACTGTGACACTTTAGTGCTTTACTTGTGATGAACACCAATCAACACATTTGCATTTTACTATCTTATGCCTTTTCTTAGAGGCAGTAATGTATTTTCAACTCTGACCTCATTCCAAAATTTTATATTTGCTATAATAGATATAATCTACCGAGATGGTCAGGAGACTAGGCTAATAATAAACAAACAATTTCAAGCCACTGGTGGTCTCAGTCTTTTTCAATCCCCAACTTGATAGGTGCGGTTTTGGTGAAACTGTGGATGCTCATTTCCCCAATTTCTATTTGTTGTTTACCTACTGTTTTTGTATCCATCCTGAAGATATTTGCCCAATTTCTATTTGTTGTTTACCTACTGTTTTTGTACCCATCCTGAAGATATTTGCCCAATTTCTATTTGTTGTTTACCTACTGTTTTTGTATCCATCCTGAAGATATTTGCCAACCAAAGAATCGACTCTGGCTAGATCAGAAATAGTTATTTGGGTTTAACGCCGAGCAGGCAACTAAGGCCATCTCACAGCGGGCTAGATCAGAACAAATGTACCCCTAAAAGTAAGAAACACTACTAACAGTGGAGAATCGCTCATACTCACACACACTACTAACTGATGAGGCACAAAACAAGTCCGACAAGTAGAAACTTTGCTGCTATATTGCAGAATACATTTTTAACAGTCTAGCATCTTGCTTGGACAAAGGGACAATTACATTACAAGAAATGAAGCAACATGTGATGTGTAAAGGTTACAACAAGAAAAGTACAGGTTGGTTGGTTGGTTGTACATTGCTTGACGTCCCGACAACAACAAGACTTTCTCAGGACGTGCCTGCACTGCTTGTGAAAAAAAAATAATAAAATAAACAGAATATTGAATGTATGTTGCAAGCCGGTATAATAAGTTAAATAAACCTAACTAGACCCCATTTAGCAACACACATCCAATATCAAGAGCTACAGGCAGTGAAGACAGTAGGGAGAGTTTAACCTATATCATACCGAGGCTAAAAGCTTCAAATTTGTACACTGCCATATGCAAGCTGAGTCATTCCACACTGATGACTTTTTAGGGGGCTCTCACTTAACAGCATTTCTCATCCAAAAGAAACGACCAACTGCACTCAGAACCATTGCTGGGATTATACAGATGTTGATTAAGCAGGTCAAGCAAAGAAACTGTTAAAAGTTAAGTCTACTATTAACTATGAACGAAAAAAAGAGCGAAATTCAACTCAAAATGGCTGCGCAAAACAGGAACGCCGAAAGGAGGCAACTTTGGTGGCTACTTGAGAGGTTTCTGTTACGTAAATTAACCTTTTAACCGCACAGTGTTATGAAACTGTTGTTGTTTTTCTTTGATATTTCTGAAATCTTTTATTTCAGTAAAGGGATTTTGTAAAATTTTTCGTTTTCAAAGAGCGTAACTGCGTAACAAGCGGCGTCACATGTCTCCGGACATACAAAATAAACTACAAGTCATTCTTGCTGGTCACAGAACAAACAAAGCCACGAAAATCACTAACATATTAAAAAACTAAAGTTGTACAACTACACACATTGAATGTATATGCACAGAATAAAGAGATGACCGGCTTCTAAGTTATGGTGTCGCAGATGTTACACAGTTACGCTGTATTTTTCAAAATGAAACAATGACGAAACCGTCGTCTGCTGAGCGGGAAGCCTTCATCCACAACAAGGGTACATATTAGCACATGATTTGATGACGTTTCGCCCAAGGTTTCCATATATGGAAGTGTGTACACAACAATAAAGTGTGACGTGTCACACATGCAACACGCGGTTACACAGTTACGCACAAAGTGAGACTTGAGGTGGTGAACGTGAAATGGTACCAAATCCTGGGATATACGACATCATTGGAAGAAAAGGTAAGCGGAACTGATCATATTATTCTCCTATCTACTATTTTACATGGTTATCTGCATGTTTTATTTCGTGATTGTAGAGAAATACCTAGTTTAAATGACGCGATGCATTGACTATGCTGGTGTCACATGTTACGCAGTGCACAGAACTGCTTGTTTTCACGAAGAATAATGCTTTAGATACCTTTTGGGGGGCGTTTATCAGAGAAACCTTATCGTTTAAGCTGTTTTCAAGTTGCAAAATCTGGGTAAAAGCATGTTACTTCATAAAAATCTAACATGCGTAACTGCATTACACTTTTCACGAGTCGCATGTAATGCAGTTACCTGAAGATGATGTAGCATGTTATGTTGTTACTATGTAACACAAAAAAAGAACGTTTTTCACATATGTTTACTTTGCATTGACCTTACCTTTATCCATAGCACGAATTTTGATTAAGTGTAAACATTCTAGCGGTTTTAATAATCTTTTCCTGGTGTTTATCACATAAAAACTTAAAAAGCCTTTTCTTCCCAGATTTTGGAGACTAATGGTGATGAAGCGCTGGTGAAGTTCTTAAAGGTTCATGAGAGGTAGTACACATTTCCCCCATGTTGAAGACATTATCATGGGTCTCTGTGGAGGATGTCACGCTTTTGGATCCGCCCACCATCAACGTCTGTGGACAACACTTCTTTTCATAAATTTTGTTGGGGTTGTCAGGATGCTTCAGGATTTTGGTGGTGGTGGGGAGGGGTGTATGGAATAAATACATGAATGTCAGAAATAAATGATTTCCACTGTCCCAAGTATTTTGCATTTGTTGAGTTCTTAAATCTTGCCCCCGAGGATGGATGTATGTTTGTGTCGCATGTTACACAGTTACAGATCAGTGTTGATGTTGTATAACATCAAAGCAAGTACAAGTTTTTGTCTCTTTTACCTTTAGCATCATCATTGACCACTGAAAGTACATTTTATGTTAAATATTTGTTACATATTTGTTGACCCTAAAGTTTGAAACAAAAACGTTTTATAATGGGAGTGTAACTGTGTTATGGTGTCGCGAACAAAAACTATACCTCTTTCCGACAAAAATTGCATCTAATAACTCAAGAATTGTTTTTGACCTTCTCCTTGATGTGTTCAAGTAAGCCATGATTGATAAGACATTTTGTATGATTTGTACATTGCTCACAGCTGAATTTCTGTCACGGTGTAACACAGTTACTTTGTAGTTTGTGTCCCATGTTACACAGTTACAGATTAGTATTGATGTTGTATAACATCAAAGCAAGTACAAGTTTTTGTCTCTTTTACCTTTAGCATCGTCATTGACCACTGAAAGTAAATATGTTACATATTTGTTTCATATTTTTTTACCCTAAAGTTTGAAACAAAAACGTTTTAGTATGGGGGTGTAACTGTGTTACGGTGTCGCGAAGAAAAAATATACCTCTTTCCAAAACAAATTGCATCTAATAACTCAAGAATTGTTTTTTACCTTTCTCCTTGTTGTGTTCAAGTAAGCCATGATTGATAAGACATTTTGCATGATTTGTACATTGCTCACGGCTGAATTTCTGTCACAGTGTAACGCAGTTACACTGCAGTGACATATTTCATATTTACCTGTCTATTGGCAGTTTGGTATGTTGGTCTGCTTTTCTTTTTACAGGTTATAAACTACACATATTAACACAATAATTAACAATGGTGCTAACATTTAAAATTGAATTTGTTTTTTTAGCAGTGATTCCCCCTTTTAGTCATCATTAGTGTGGAATGACTCAGCTACATTATAGTACTTACAGATAAGGATACAGACCAATGGCTTTAGTTCAAGGGTGGTGCCAGAATAGCTTGGCGCCCAGAGGCGCCAAGCTATTCTGGCACTACCCTTAAACTATTTTAGTCACACTTATTTCACACTCTGGTGTGTTCCGAATGATAAGGGTTAGAAAAGGAAAAAATACAGGTGAATGAACCAAGGGTAGACAGAAACACATGCCCCAAAATAGAGGGGAAACCCACCCTAAAAAGTAGTTAACCCCACCCAAGTCCCCCAGGGCACACCCAGGGGGGGAGGGGGGGGGGGAAGTACAGGGGTCAATACATGAAAACAGGTGATTACAGAAGGTAACACACATGAAACAAGCACAGGTGATTACAGAAGGTAGCACACATGGAACAAGCACAGGTGATTACAAATGGTAGCATAATCTTCATCCAGTGTAACAACTGAACGCAAGAAACCAGCGAGTGATTAGTAAAGATCAAAGACTAGGATGGTTACTTACGTCTGGGTGATCCTTGACGGGCACAAAGAGCTTTTCTGACAGTGTGATGATGGGTCCATGAGGCTCGGGCAGCGTCAGATCTTTTTTACCCTGGTGGTGGAACAGCGCTACCCTAACTCGGTTAATCTCTGCAAAAAACACAAGCACCCAATGCATCATAAAAGTGAAAACAGGCATCAGGAAACACACAGTAGTGAGTGACACCAGGTCCGTACCACCAGCAAGCGTTACATCCATATACCGGCCACTCAGCCGCCAAAGGACATGTTGTATATTGGGGGTCTGTCCAGCAGCAACAACCGCCACACCTGTGACTGCAGGCGCGTGACCTCTGCTTCCAGCTTCACACCCACTGCAGACAACAGACAAGTCATCACACACACCGACACAATACTTCACATCAACAAGGAACAAGTCCGCTAGGTGCCCATATCCAGCGCTGCCCTGACAACACTTCACAACAGGAACAAGTCTGCCGTGTGCCCATGTCTAGTTCTGCCCTGACACAGGTCATACAACACTTCACATCAATAGGGAACACGTCAAGATTCAAGAAATTTATTGTCCATTAAAGGATATATTTGTCTTTGCCTGCCGAGCGTAGGCCAAGGTTAAAAACTTTTTTTTTGTTAAAAAGTCTGCCGTGTGCCCATGCCCAGTGCTGCCTCGACACTACACACAAATTAATATCTTGGGTCTTACCATCAAGCATCTCTGTACCAAGTTTGGGTTTGAAGTGGTATTTGAGAAAAAACATCTTTTGTCAAAATATGGCTATTTTTCACCTATTTCCTGATCTCTTGTGACCCTTGACCTTTCCCACGGGTCAATCAAATTAGTATGCATAGAAAGGTCTTACCATCAGATATCTTTGTTTGGGTTTGATGTTGTGAATAGTATTTGAGAAATTTTTTTTGTTAAAATGTCTTTTTTTTTTATAACCTATTTATTTCCTGATGCACTGTGTCCTTGACAATTTTGAGGTCACTGAAATTGGTATGTATGTTTAGAAAGGTCTTGCCACAAAGTATCCTTGGGCAAAGTTTGAGGCCTGTTGCTAGAATAGTCTCAGAGAAAATGCCAACGTTAAGTTTACCATGGATGATGGTGGATGGACGACGGATAACTGGCCCAAAACAGACTCACTTTTGCTTCGCATGTGAGCCAATAACAATATTTGGAACACAATGTCTGGAATGTTTTTCCATCTCATGTTTGCCAGGCTCCATTTCTGTCAGTACTCAAGCAACAGCTCAAGACACACATCGTATCCATCACTTTCTAGTAATTCCTAAGCAGTTTGGTGTGTGTGTGTGTGTGTGTACATTATTTTGCTGTCAAGTAATGTATGTAATTTTGCTATGACAAGGTATGCATGTAATAGCACTTTCAGCCTGATCGTAGGGCTCAATATGTACAAGTATGATTTTTACCCTGACCATCTTGTTGGCCATTCTTTACCTTCTGCTCTTCACTCGGTCACAGAGTATTAGTCAACAACCGACACTAGCATAGTACTTTAGTAGCAAGATAAAGGGGGGGGGGGGGGGGGAGGGGGATGTGTACTGTATCATGACGCTTGTGACAACACCATGTTTATTCTGATGGTCTACATCACTGACAACACCATGATTATTCTGATGGTCTATATCACTGACAACACCATGATTATTCTGATGGACAACATCACTGACAACACCATGTTTATTCTGATGGTCTACAACATCATCATTATTCTGATGGTCTACATCACTGACAACACCATGATTATTCTGATGATCTACAACACCATGCTTATTCTGATGATCTACATCACTGACAACACCATGATTATTCTGATGGACTACATCACTAACACCACCATGATTATTCTGATGATCTACAACACCATGATTATTCTGATGGTCTACATCACTGACACCACCATGTTTATTCTGATGGTCTACAACACCATGATTATTCTGATGGACCACATCACTGACACCACCATGATTATTCTGATGATCTACAACACCATGATTATTCTGATGGACAACATCACTGACACCACCATGATTATTCTGATGATCTACAACACCATGATTATTCTGATGGTCTACATCACTGACAACACCATGATTATTCTGATGGTCTACATCACTGACACCACCATGTTTATTTATTCTGATGGTCTACATCACTGACAACACCATGATTATTCTGATGGTCTACATCACTGACAACACCATGATTATTCTGATGGACAACATCACTGACACCACCATGTTTATTCTGATGGTCTGCAACACATGATTATTCTGATGGTCTACATCACTGACACCACCATGTTTATTCTGATGGTGTACATCACTGACAACACCATGATTATTCTGATGATCTACATCACTGACAACACCATGATTATTCTGATGGACAACATCACTGACAACACCATGATTATTCTGATGGTCTACATCACTGACAACACCATGATTATTCTGATGGTCTACATCACTGACAACACCATGATTATTCTGATGATCTACATCACTGACAACACCATGATTATTCTGATGGACATCACTGACACCACCATGATTATTCTGATGATCTACATCACTGACAACACCATGATTATTCTGATGGACAACATCACTGACACCACCATGATTATTCTGATGATCTACATCACTGACAACACCATGATTATTCTGATGGACAACATCACTGACAACACCATAATTATTCTGATGGTCTACATCACTGACAACACCATGATTATTCTGATGGTCTACATCACTGACAACACCATGATTATTCTGATGATCTACATCACTGACACCACCATGATTATTCTGATGGTCTACAACACCATGATTATTCTGATGGTCTACATCACTGACAACACCATGATTATTCTGATGATCTACATCACTGACAACACCATGATTATTCTGATGGTCTACATCACTGACACCACCATGATTATTCTGATGGTCTACATCACTGACACCACCATGTTTATTCTGATGGTCTACAACACCATGATTATTCTGATGGTCTACATCACTGGCCAACACCATGATTATTCTGATGGACTACATCACTGACAACACCATGTTTATTCTGATGATCTACATCACTGACAAAACCATGTTTATTCTGATGGTCTACATCACTGAAAACACTATGATTATTCTGATCTACATCACTGACATCATGTTTATTCTGATGGTCTACATCACTGTGACTGATGGGCAGGAGGGGGCGCGGGTCGATAAGATATGCCTCCTCTGATCACCTGTCCACTTAAACCCACATCGCTTCAATCTGAACATGCAAACGCGGCCGACATGTGATACCAGGAGGCATATATATTCTCATAAACCAGGACTGCAATTTCACGGTCATGAGAATCTGCTGGTGGTGCAGATGGCCGAGTGTGGCCGCTGGTAGAGATGGGCAGTTTGCAAAAGATAGCGTGCAAGTGGTGCAAAGTTCTTCAGCTGCCTCAAGTGCCTCTACCCACCCTGTTCAAACACTCGGTCCTCAATAGCTTGTAGTTGTACTACAGATACACTGATACTGACAATGACAATTGCAGTCTCTCTCTAATCATAGTACATGAAACCGAGGGCAAGACACTCTACTGCTGTAGACCGCTGGGGCTTAACCAGTAACACAATGCGCCCCCCCCCCCCCCCCCCCAATACATGAAACCGAGGGCAAGACACTCTACTGCTGTAGAGCGCTGGGGCTTAACCAGTAACACAATGCGCCCCCCCCCCCCCCCCCCCCAATACATGAAACCGAGGGCAAGACACTCTACTGCTGTAGTGCACTGGGGCTTAACCAGTAACACAATGCCCCCCCCCCCCACCCCCCCACCCCAAATACATGAAACCGAGGGCAAGACACTCTACTGCTGTAGTGCGCTGGGGCTTAACCAGTAACACAATGCCCCCCCCCAATACATGAAACCGAGTGCAAGACACTCTACTGCTGTAGTGCGCTGGGGCTTAACCAGTAACACAATGCCACCACCCCCCCCCCCCCCCCCCCAATACATGAAACCGAGGGCAAGACACTCTACTGCTGTAGTGCACTGGGGCTTAACCGATTACACAACAACCACAACCCCCGCCCCCCCCCCCCCCCAAAAAAAAAAGAAAAAGTCTAGCAACAACTTAAACAGTACAAGTCTGCACTGAAACAAATGAACACCTAGACAAAAAATAGTGGCAAAGTCCTTAATGCTCAGTGCATGACTGATCCACATAATTAATCAGGGGTCAAAACACGTGCTGGGGAAAAAAGCGGAACCAGCAGGGGTGTGTGTGTGTGTGTGTGTGTGTGTGTGTGTGTGTGTGTGTGTGTGTGTGTGTGTGTGTGTGTAGTACACGCGAGGCACTGATTTCGGGGGCCAAATTCTCAAACAGCGGGGCGGGGCAGAGGGGGGGGGGAGGGGGGGGGGGGGGGTAGATGCGAAAAATCACGCTACACAATGTTGGCGGGGCAAAGCTCACATCCAGCCTCAGAATGTGCTCTCCTATCCGTTCAAACAAGTCAGGGTTCGACTTAACTTTCAACGATTTTTCATACAACTCCCATCTCCATTTCTTTCTCACTCCCATTTCATTAAAAGGTTGGCCGCGAGCAACAATGTGTGCTGCGTCACCAGACGCCATCTTGGAAAAACGAAGCCTACCTAAAGTTAACGATAAACGAATCTGACAACATGTGGACCTGCGCCGTTTAAGAACCATGACCGTTTCAGATTTTTTTCGTTTTCTTTCCACGCGGAATTGCCTTTTTTTTTAAAGCGGATTTTTTAAAATTAACGCCGATATCCTCGGAAAAGAAGATTTTGACCCTGACCTTTCTGACAGCCCACTGAAATAATAACGTGTTCTGATATATAACTATAAGGAAGAGTTGGCTTTTGTACAGGTCTGCGAAATCCCAGTTTTTGCATCTTTCATCTTGTCAACCTTCCATGACCCTTGATTTTTGTGGACAGTGAACCAAATTAGTAAACACAGAAAGGTCTCATCAGCTACTTGACAGAAAAATTTGGTTGAAAAGGTTAGCAATAATGCTGATAAAACCAAAAAGAAGAAAAAGAGAGACTTTTTCACATCATTTGCTGATCTCTTGTGACCCTCAACCTTTCCGTGGGGTCATCCAAATTAGCATGCATAGGAAGATCTTATCAGTTATCTCTGTACCAGGTTTGGAAAGAAAGCTGTAAATAGCAATTAGTATCACTGTTTCAGTTATTTGTGGCTTATTTTCAGATCTCTTGTGGATCCATAAAGGGTTCATTTTTAAGAGCGCAGCCTGCACCATTGGCACATAAATTAACAAAATGAAATTAACAAAATGATCCATAACATTTTTAGCCTTTGAGCCCCCACACCACCTTTCTGAGGGGTCATCCAAATTAACATACATGTAGTATGACCAATCCACGTGTAACCTTTGTGACCCTAACACTGCCAATAGATCACTGATGAAATGTATTCATTTTCCACAAATTTGTCAACCCTCCATGTGAGGGGGCAACTAAATTAGCATGCATAGTACGGCGTCATCATCAGCTACCTGTATACCAAGTCATAGTAAGGTGTTATCAGCTACCTGTATGTCAAGTTCGTCAAAAAGTTTGATAAATAATTACAATTTTATGAAAAACTGGCATGTTTCACACACTTGCTGACCTCCTATGACCTTGACCTTTCCACAAGGTCATCCAAATTAATATGCATATAATTCTTATTAAGGCCTTATCAGGTATCTCTTTAGTTTGGGCTTGAAGCCAAAAATAATATCTGAGAAAAAGTTTTTTTTGGGGTCAAAATATAGCCATTTGTTACCTATCTCTGGACCCCCCCCCCCCACCCCCACCCCCTCCAGTATCCTTGACCTTTGCGAGGGGACCACTAAATAAGTATGCACAGTAAGGTCTTATCAGTTACCTTTGGGCCAAATCCGACTTAAAAGGTTGGCAAAAACTTTGATTAAAAAAATACAATTCTACCAAAATCTGTCATTTGCCAACCTTCCTGTGGCCCTTGAAGTGAACTTTCCAAGCATCCTAATTAGTATGCATAGAAAGGTCTTACCTGACAAATATCCCTGTACCAAGTTTGAAGTTGAATATAGTATTTGGGTAGAGAACAAATCTGTGTCAAAATACTTTTAGCCTTTTCTGGACCCCCCTCTGACCTTGGCCTTTGTGAGAGGACACTGAAATTTGTGTGTTTAGAAAGGTTTTACCACAGAGTACCCTTGGGCCAAGTTTGAAGTCTGAGGCTTGAATAGTCTCCGAGAAAATGCCATCAAAGTTTACTGCAGACAACAGACTCCAGACAGATGACAGAGCAGATTACAATAATTGCATAAACATTTTTGCTATCACACGTGAGCCAAAATGTCTTACCAACAGTAACTCTGTACAAAGTTTGGGATACACAAATTTAAAATAGTATTTGAGAGAAAAAACGTGTGAAAATATGGCTTTATCAGACCAATTTTAGGGGGGGACCTCTTGTGGCCCTTGAACTTTCAGAAGGGCCAACTTAGTATGCACAGAAAGTTCTTACCTTTTGGCATCTTTGTACCAATTTTGGGTTTGAAAATGAAAATAGTATTTAGGAAAAGACATTGGTCAAAATAACCTACATGTATTTTTTAACCCTATTTCTGAACCCGATGTGGCCAATAAAAATCGGTTAATTCTCTCCGATATCGACCACATCTACGGGAAAATTTTGCCTCCTTAGAATTGGTCAATATAAGCTGTATCATCGTTTTCAAGATATGGAGCAGTGGCACGCTCCTGTCTCAATGGGAATGTGCATGTCTGTGACTGGAATCAGACTAGATCGACAGATCCTCCACTGTTTACGGCAGCAGCAACAGATGGCCTCAAAATGACATTTCTTCTAACCATAAAACCGTTAAAATGTGTATCAGAAACAAAACACATTAATCTTCTTTCCTTGATCATGAAAAAGCAAAATTTCTGTGTTTAACTTTAAGGGTTTTAAAAAGAGCATTCCACCTCTAAAGTGGATAACTGTCACCCATAACGAATGATAAGCCTAGTTTATACGTCTGGCACTTTGTGCTGAACCCAACAATCGAAACGACCAATGATAACATTAAGAATCAGTTCATTTCATGCAGCGCCTTCTCCATTCTTCTACAATATGTATAATAATAAATATGTATCTTTGTGGAGCACAGAATAAGCTCTCTACTACCCTGTGCCAAAACCAGCCGTCAGCTACATCCACTATGTACACCTCTCACTTGCTAAGGAAAATAAATTGATAATAAACTGGGATTCCTGACGGCAGTACACAGTGCCTGCAGTCTAAAATTAAACTGCAAAGTTCCTGAGGCCAGGCCGGGTCGGGAAGAAGGGGGAAGGGCTGTGTTTTCACAGCAGCGTTTTCAAGTCACTGGCTGTCAGAAACGGTTTCTATTGCAAGCTCCCACTGGCAGCACAGTTGGCATTCCGCATCTTGGTTAGAACTCCCTCACACCTCTCACTTCCTGTAGCTTCAATTGAAGTTACTTCAAGATTGCTGGTACAAATAATGCCAAAAATACAGCAAAATCAATGAATCCTCGCAATCTGCAATAGTCTATGAGAATCTGCGCCGTATGATGCTAGGCTGACTTGAGGCGCGTTGTAGTGCTGTGAACTTGACAGGCCACCAACTCGTCACTAGACAATGACATACAAGTCGTCTGCAGTTATGAGCCTAGGACAGACAGCCTTTCTTCTGGCGGGCCTCCACTTCCCGCACCATACATCACACTGTGGACTCCATCACGTGCACAGACTACCAGTTCACTGTACATGCGTCATGAATCATCGCTGGTGCCCATTTGGGATTTTCTATGTATCAGAGTGTCTGTAATGCAATGAATGTGTATATCGTGTCTTACATCTACTCTGTCGTTCTGTCTTCAACATTTACTAATAATCAACTTAAAATAGTGGGGAGGTTTTCTTTGGGCATAGACCCGGCGCTGTGTAGCTGCATGTGCGATGCGACGAGTACAAGTTGTAGCACCTGTAGACAGCACTAACAGTACAGTACAAATCCCTCGCCCTCTGTCACGTTGGTGCTCGTCACGGCTGGCTGAACACGCAACCAAGTAGTCCACCAACCTTCCGGGAGTACAAGAAAACGGTGAGGGTCTTTCGGCCGTTAATACCCCCGCCGTGTAAAGTGTTGCAAACGGCGGTTTACAAAAGCTGGAAATGAATGGCGCAGTGGAGCCGGTCCTCGCCACAGTACAGTCATCCTTCAGGCGCCACAAGCCAAAGGCCAATGCTTGGTGGCAAACGTAAAGACACAGTAACAAATGGTGCCGGTCCTCGCCACAGTACAGTCATCCTTCAGGCGCCACAAGCCAAAGGCCAATGCTTGGTGGCAAACGTAAAGACACAGTAACAAATGGTGCCGGTCCTCGCCACAGTACAGTCATCCTTCGTCAGGCGCCACAAACCAAAGGCCAACGCTTGGTGGCAAACGTAAAGACACAGTAACAAATGGTGGCACTACGAAATAACCTTCAGCAGGGCTGACCTGATGTAAACCCAAAATGACGACTGCCAAGCTAAGCGAGTCAAATGCTGAGAACATCACAAGGAAGAAAGATACACGCTTAAAAAAGACTGCCAACAGTCAGTTTATTATACCCGCTGATAAAAGATTGCCAACAGACAGGTTATTATAGATGAGTGCCATCAGACAGGTTATTATGCCCGCTTATAAATGACTGCCAGGAGACAGTTTATTACACCCACTTATAAAGGCAGTGGACTGTCTTTTACAAGAGTGTTTTTTCTCCTTGGGATGTTCTTTAAAAAAATTTGGGTGACAAGATTTTAATGTATAAACCAGAGATTCCCATTAAAACAACAGATGAGCTACAGATGTTTAGGGTACCAGGTGGGCTACGATAGGGAGTTTGGGGGGTCACCATGGGTGTTCCAGGAATACATGTATACTACAATCACAATCACACTTTAAACATAACAGCAAACTTGAAAATTAAAAAAAAAAAAAAAAAAAAGTGACCCACATGCCCCAACACACTTTTTCTGTACTACAATTAAATTAGATTACTAAAACATTATAAAATAGACAAAGAATTAAACAACTAATGAATTTAAGAAAAATGCACACATTTTTATAAATCTGGAAAATGACTGTGTTTTTACTTAATACACTGAACAAAAGAGTCACATATTGGGCTTCAAAACAATAGCCTCAACAAAAATGTTTAACGTTCTCAGGCTAAACTACCACAAGACAATTCCCAAATTGTACAAGCACACAGCCACCGTGGAGTTAGCAGCCATCCAGTCCAACGACACTATGTGGACAGTACAGTCACACCTGTCGGACAGACGGTCAGCACAAGTCAACTACATACAATGTGTAGACATGAGGAGACGGATTAATACCTTACCTCCAGTGCCTCAGCAAGGAATGGCGTGACTGATAATGCAGCCTGAGCGAATATTCCCAAGAACTGACGGTAACTTTCCATTTGTGATTCCATGACGACCAATTAATGCACCAGACACTGCGTTGTCTTTTGGAAAGAGGCAGGCGGTCAACTACTGTCTGCTAGTGCAAGGCTAAGGGTCAGTCCAATAAGGCGGTGAACCCTTGTTCACAACTAGTACAAAAATCCAACTAGTAACGGTACAGTATCACAAGGGTAGGGCAAAACAAAAGCACAAAACCGCATCGGGATTAGTCTCAAATGGTTACATGGCTGTTCAATCAACAAACCGCATGGTCAGTTGTCTAGTGATAAAGGTTACCATTACACAAAGCTAAAGGTTAAGATCATTTCAATGCAAGAATAAGGCAAGAAGGTAACCCTTCAACGCTGAGTCCTACTGTAAACTAACAACGGGAAAAGTACAGTCATTATGGCAAATGTGGTACACCATACAGACTTTGTCAATCAGCATGCACAAAACAGATGCACGACTACACAGGTTGAGGTGTTATCCCACTGTAGAACATCCACAAAGCCCCCCCCCCCCCCCCCCCCCCCCCCAATAAAAAAATAAACAGCTTTCTGCTGCACTTCAGTGAGAAACAGTGAAGAAAAATGAAGCGTAACGGTCAGCAGTATGGTAAAAAAAAAAAAAGTTTTAATTGTTAATAGCAGCATATAAAGACAATATCCATTAATATTACAATGCCATCAAACCAGATGGAACCAACATAAATAACAAAATATTAGGTAAATATTGTAAGTGTTCAATATGAATAATGCAGTTCTTAATGAAATTTCAAACTATTAATAAAGTGATTATGGCAAGTAAACTGTAGAATATTGCAAAGTGCTTTCTCATTGGAGCATGCCAAACCCACAGCAGTATGCAACAAAAAACCTGCCCCCATTTGCTGATGACTAACAACCCTCAACGTCAAGATATTTAGTCATCATCTCCACTGACATCCCAAAATCTAACCCTCCATGTTGAATGGTTGTCTAGAAAACTGTATTATTCAGCACACCAAAAAATGAATTCAATTTTGTCTATAAAGGGAGCTGATGTTGCAACAACAAGAAAGGCTAATGGTTCGCAGTATCTCCTTCAAAATATATATTTCACAACAGTGCTCCACTAACAGGGATAACTTAGAATGTTTTAACGTTGTAAAAAGAAAGATTTTCCTGCTCTTCTTCCATACGTAGGAGATCGACCGAGGCACATACAGGGAACCATGTTCAAATTTTTGTGTTATGCGTGCTCACTCACATAAATTGTAAAAAGACGGGTAGATAAGTCTTAGTTAGGCAAGACAACACTGAAAACCAGTTACACAGGCAAATAAAAGCCTGCCCTGCAGCATGTCACCTTTCAAGTAGCCTACTAGACTACTCCTTTTTCGTGTATGGATGGGTCAGATTTCTTTCATTTACTGCAAAGAAATATAAAGCAATAGAAAAAAAAAAAGGAATTAACAATCTAGAATACAATGTCATTTCTGAATTTGTCAGTTGTACAGGATGTAAGCAATATAACGTGTACTTTCAATACAGTCGAAGATTGCCTACATTTTGTTCTTTATGAATGATTGTCTGCTTGTGTCAGAGATATCAGCGAATCAATTCAAAGAATACTTCGCCAAGAAAGGTCTAGCGCAGGTACAGTCAACGCGAATAGAGCAAGTGTTCATCATCGCGTTTAAATCTTAAAATTGCTAGAAGTGTGCTTACTGCAGCTGATAAAGTGGCTAGTAGGAGTTGGTAGCACTTCAAACTAAGCGTTGACGGCAAACAAAAGTCTCTGATGGCTTAACTACGGAAAGCGTGGACTGAGTTTCTGCTTCACTAAGCACCGTCTGAAACGAGAAGCAACATATGCGCCTTACTGACTAAAGTAAAGCGCTTTGCTGGTGCTCAGGCACACAGCTAGAAGGGTGTAGGTTCCAAGATGGCGGAGAAGAAGGGGAGCGAGAGGCCTGCATTGGAATGCAGCCCGCAGGCTTCCTTCGGCTCTCAATCGCACAACATCTGTGCGCAAATTAAACCTCAATCGTCTGATCTTATTATCTGAAACCAGTTGTACGCATTAAAACACGCGAGAGACTAGTGAAACCTTCTCAAAACAACCCACCCGATAGTTAACAAAAGTTACGTGTTTGCGTTCGGTTCTTACTCGTGTTCGCAGGCAGCCGATAAACAAAGTTGAAAAAACCCCACTACCTCGTGAGCAGACTCAAAATAAACAATCTTGAACCTATCGTTAAACATTTCATCTTTCATGTACGAAACAATTACTTCTAACAGAAGAAATCTAGGAATGAACAAGTCGACTTACCTTCGTCTAAAAGTTTTTCCACATGAACGAATACGTTTGGCAGAGCCTGAATCTGTTTCTTATCTTTTAGTAGCTGTGCTAGGTACTCGGGCGTGTTACGGTCATCTTTGTTAGTTTCAGTCCCCATGTTAAGAAGCGTTGAGCTCTGTAGCAAAACTACCTGAGTTAAGAAGGGTTAGATTCCAAACTACAAACCACAACTCCTGTTCTGCGAGCCCTCTTTCCATCAAAATTTGTTTATGAACACGTGGGTTCACAGCGCATGCGTCTTCGCGGTTGGGCGCACTCGAGTAATGGCGAGGGGTGGCAACTTAGTAATTTGAGTCCAGCAAATTCAAAGTTTACAGCTTCTGCGTACTTTTATCTCATGAAAATACAACGTACAAGACAAAAAGAAACATATAGACCAATCTGCTCAAACTTTGGTGTCATTCAGGATGTAAAAATTACCAAAGAGAGCTACAACCAAAATCCCGGTCGATTTCTTCCCCATGTATATTGGGCGAGGCCCGTGCTGCGAGGGGGGTTCGCGACGAGACGGTAGACTGGTAAGTTGACAAACAGCCTGCCGCGAGATGCGCCTGCCAAGACTGCGCGCAGAAAAGTACGGCAGCAGATGCTGGAAAAATGCTCAACTTCTATTTCAGGTGTAAGTTTTACGGAAAAAGAACGGATGATTATTTTTTGGTGGCAGCATCCGTCGTTCCGCGTGCCTGGAGCTAGCTGGCTGCGATATACTGAGTTTCCTCGATGGCTCATATGTTTCTGAGGCTGGTTCCAATTCCAGCTTTGAAGCGAACAGTCATCAAAGTGTATTGAGTGATAGAGGCTGGCTAACTCAGTCTACACTCTTTTCAGTCTTTTAACGCCGGGGTAGCCTCCACCCACACCGGTGGTGAAGAGAGAGAGAGACTGAGTTTCTTGTTTGGTATATGACGAGGCTTTTTCAAAGATTGCCGAGCCGGAGTTTGAACATGAGAAAAAATGAAAGATGAAGTTCAAATCTAAAAAATTGTTACGCCAAAAGATTATTTGTTTATTCAAGTGCAATAAAATTAAAACAATTTCAATCTAATAAGAAACACTTATCGTTGATGTCATCAAAAATTTCTTTGTTGCCAGACGTGAAGTTTAACACGTCTGATTTAAATGGGCCTTCAGTACGGAAACAAACTCTACCAAACAATCTCATCCAAATGCCTTACACATATATGTAAAATCAAATCAAGCAAAATAGAATGCGTTTCTTGCTGTTTTATACATAATAAATCTCCGAAATTACAAAAACAAAAAACAAAAAAAAAAAACAAAAAACGTTTTTGGTTGATAAACTTTAACATGAAAAGATATTGCGTCATTAAAAATAATTCGGACCAATTTTCATGTAAATGAGTGATGTTGATATTTGGCATGTCATTTCTTATGACCAGCTTGTCGTTATGCCCCAATAACCAGTAACTGTTGTGACCAGGAACTATCACGGTCGATCCATCTGCGATTGGTAACAGTCCGGCGTCGGGTGACACACCGGCAACTGATTTGGGAAATAGGCCGTGAGGTGAAATAGTTAGTACTCAAGACATTTCTTTGTAAGCCTGCCGGTCAGTCGATAATAGTTCAAGACATTTCTTTGTCGGCATGCCGGTCAGTCGATAATAGTTCAAGACATTTCTTTGTAAGCATGCCGGTCAGTCGATAATAGTTCAAAAGTTTGTAAGCCTGCCGGTCAGTCGATAATAGTTCAAGACATTTCTTTGTAAGCCTGCCGGTCAGTCGATAATAGTTCAAGACATTTCTTTGTAAGCATGCCGGTCAGTCGATAATAGTTCAAGACATTTCTTTGTAAGCCTGCCGGTCAGTCGATAATAGTTCAAGACATTGTAAGCCTGCCGGTCAGTCGATAATAGTTCAAGACATTTCTTTGTAAGCATGCCGGTCAGTCGATAATAGTTCAAGACATTGTAAGGCTGCCGGTCAGTCGATAATCGTGGATGAGTCAGTATCGGCTTTTGGGCCGGGCCACTTACCCAGTAAGCAGAGGTCCTCGAGCCCACGACTGGCGCAGTGGGCCCCAAGACGTTTTGCTACAGGAGTATCTGTACATTCCCGGCTGGCCCTTTACCTCAGTACAACTACACGAGTATATGTACATTCCCGGCTGGCCCTTTACCTCAGTACGACTACACGAGTATATGTACATTCCCGGCTGGCAGTACATTAAGCGTCGGAGCAAGAGAGCGAAGGGCCGGAATCGCCGGGTCGTGGGTTCGAGTCCCCGTCCGGCGGCCCGGGTACCTGGACTCGCAATCAAGGGGAAAAAGACGGGCTTGTTTAAAAGCATGTCTGTTAAAAAGGTCTGGTAATTCAAAATGGCACAATTGCAGTGCGCTTGAATTGATTAGTGTTCAGTTGTAGCCCATAGGCAATTGATTTCCCTGTCCCCATAATCCGCGTCAGCACGATATGACGCTGTTTCAGAAATTGCCGAGATTCATATCCGGCGACATTAAACTGGTGTACTTACGATTTGGGTAGGTATTTTCACCCAAAGTTGATATTAACGCTAGCGTTGTCCAATGCTTGGCTGCAGGAAAATGTATCGTTATTTTTTAAGTATTTTTTTTAAATTTTAATTTAGATGCGTCTATGACCTGGGGGTACCAAAAAGTGGGTGTACCACGTTCCTTCCTACTACTTTCAATATGGAATTTTAGTTAATTATCGTGATACGAAAATTATAAAATAATTCACTTAACGTCTTTGTGGCATCGCATTTTGATATCTCGAAATTTAAAAAAAAATGTAAATGCCATTTTATATGATTAATTCAGCTAAATGTGTCTGTCCCACGGATTTTGCTCCTTGCTGTTACTAGCAAACAAAAGCTATCAAAACTACCTGAAATGTAAACTACATCAGTGAAGTGTAAACTACCTGAAGTGTTAGCTGAAAGACAACGAATTTCTTTGAGATACACGTCGTGTTTTACTTCACACTATCGAGGCATCAGCTACGTGGTTAGTGTAGAATATGAACAAAATTAGGTTCATTCAAAACCTGAGAGTTGACCGGCGTGTTTGTTTTATGTTTTATACCTGTTGCTTGCTTCTTTTGTATGTTAATATCATCTTTATTTCTTTCCTTATACTGTTGCTGTGTTAGGGGCATGTTCGTGACCAATGACATTAAAATCTCTAGTAATGCGATGTCGATTTTGTAGACCATGAGAACCCGGCGTTTTGCTTTCCTGTTACTTTCTATGCCATAACTTGACTTTAGTAACAGTAGAGAAAGGGTTGGTAACAGCACCGACTCTTTTTAACATTTCATGAAATTTATGAAACTCTCTTTGCATTATGAATGCAGGTCCTTACAGAAAGTCAAGCTAAGATCATAATAAATTCGATCGTATATATGGTAGATTACAAATACTCCTAGATTTGTTTTCTTCTCTGACTTGTTAACATGAGGGAATTATGAAAACAGGATAGAGCTAACACACACACACACACACACACACACACACACACACACACACACACACACACACACACACACACACACACACACACACACACACACAAACTGAGTGTAATATATAATGTCTTTGATTTGCCCCTCTTAGAAGTATGCCCGTTTCAGTGTGTTCCCAACTAAACGACTGCAAGAACATTTCGTGTTCAGTGTTGTATGCTTGAATCCTGGCCCGACTGACCATCATCAACATTCCGGTCGTTTGACTCATGGCGTTGATTGATTAAAGTCTGTACTGTTTTGTGGTGTGTGATATGTTATTTCAATGCTTGTTTGTTGTTGTTTTGACTTGTGCGCTTTAAAGTTTAAAAGACTATCCTTATGACGTATAGGTCGATGGATCGTCAACTCCGGACAATTTCCCAGCTACCACCTCACATTAAAATGCATGAGTGCGGGCGTGCAAACGAACCACATCTTGTGTTACCGTCAGACGCAAAACAATAACAACAACATTTACACGGGGGTTGGGGGGTGGGGATGGGGGGTGCTGGGAGGAGATGGGATTGTATGATCAGGTATTGATATGGAAATCTCCGTCTTTGTGTGGATTCGACACATCAGTACAACGGTTTCATCTCAGTACCTCTGAGAGTGGCGCCGCAGACGACCAGAGCATACTGACAGCCCAGTCATGGCCGGTCTTGAGGCGGCAAACTGAGAAGTATACATTCAGTATACAAGTCTGGCCGGCACGGCATACAAGAAAACATGCAGTACACAGTCTGGCACGGCATACAAGTAAAGAAGTATGCCACATAGTACACAAGTATGGCACTACATACAGTTAAGAGAAGTATGCGGTATAGGGCTGTACACAAGTCTGGCATCAGTGACAAAATAATATTTAGCAACATTTTGCTTGATATACTGCCGATAACAGGCAGATGTGATTACGAGATCCGAATCAAAATGTCCGAGTCGTAAGACGAGGACATTTGATTCGGGTCAAGTAATCACATCTGTCTGTTTATCGGCAGTATATCAAGCAAAATGTTGCTCAATATAATGTATGTACCCAGTCCAAAACAAAACTTTACCAGAGTCCTTCTGATTACCGCCATTGGTGCTGAAGTGGTCAAGTTCGCTATATTTGGACATAAAACTTCCCAGCTTGACACTACTGACCGAAATGTACTCAGGACAAATCCACCCACGCGTACATCTGTCCAGTGCAAATGTGTTTCTCTGATTTCCATTTATTTACAGAACTAAATAAACTCAGCGTGAATCTTCACAGCATGATTCCACCCAGCATAAATCGACAATGGCTTGAATTTACTCAAATGAAGATATCTCAATTCAATAGTGACAGTACACATTTACACTAGGTAGATTTACGCCCAGGTTCATTCAGGCTGTGTAGATTTTCGCTGGATATTTTCACTTTTTAAGTATCTTCTATTTATAGAAGGGATTTTTTGGGACGGGTCGTGGTAGGGCCAATTTAGTAACATGTCCACGACGTCAAAGGCGGGCAGGCTAAACCTCTAACAGTTGAAGTAACAAGATAAAAATTACGTCATGTCTAGTTACGCTAACCTCGCTGCTGAACCTACATTTGGCGCGAAGCGCTGTATGTGCGTATATATGTATGTATGTATGTTATGTATGGGGTGTAGGGGGCTCTGGATAGAGGTAGCACCTTTGCTGTTCAGCAGCTGCGTCCTACATAGGACGGACGGGCATCACTGGTCCTCATCGCCATCTCCTTAATCTCTCACGTGCTGGCTCCAAGCGCCACACCCTGGCAAACCACCTCAGCTGGTGGGCCAAACCACGTGAGGGGGTGGTGTTCACATTGCACCACTAGGCGGATGAGCTGTTTCTGACAGCCAACGCCGGGCTAGAGGACGGAGGAGATCAGGTTGGATCCAACGGCCAAATGTGGGGGAGTAAACCCTTCAAATCAGGAGTGGAGCCCCGAAGACAGACAGCTGCCTGTATTCACGCACTGTTCTGGCAGCTCCTGCAGCCAAACTGGTGCCAAACGTACTGCTTTGCATTCCTTTGGATACATCAGCGAGGCCGAGAGGGGGATCTTGACGACTGGGCACCCCAGGATCTCCATACACTTCGCCCAGGCTTGCGCCCTGGAGAGGTCACTCCAGTGACTGACCCAGCAAGCGCATATACTCCATTGTCTTCCGAGACAGGATGCCAAAAAAAAAAAAAAAAAAAAAAAATGTATGTATGTATGTATGTATGTATGTATGTATGTATGTATGCATGTATGTATGTATGTATGTATGTATGTATGTATGTATGTGCGTATGTTTGTGTGTGCATATGTATGTAATCAAGAGAATCTCCGATATTTCTGTACACACAAGCTTGAAACTTAGCAAAATACTTTCTTAAGTGGGTGGCTAAGAGAGCTTCCAAGAATATTGTATTTCAATGTCTCATTGAAGACATAAACAACCGTTTATAGACAGTCGGTTGACCCAGATTAGAGTCCGTAATTTTTGTCATATTTTTTACTTGAACTTTTGCATATAGCTAGTTTGGAGAAAGACATTGGATGAGTTCGTTAGCCAGCATTGTATCCTTTAAACTTCTTTAGTAAAAAAAATACATTAGACTAAAACATTAAAAAAAAACAAAAAAACTTTTACTTCTAGAGAAAGTCAGACAGTGGCGGTGACGTAAAAGAGGCAACTCCGTCACCACGCAGACACTGACATAATACTCTAAATATGACGTCATTCTTTCTCTCGCGCGCGGCTCTCTCTCTCTCTCTCTCTCTCTCACACAGAAACATGCGCGCATCTCCAGGAGAAATAGATCCTCATGCGCCCTCCAGGCCCATGAGGATCTATGCCTCTTGTAGATGTTTGGAGCGCGCGCGCACGCATGCACTAACACGCACACACACATCGACGCACTTTCAGAAGAGCATGCAGGTGACCCGTGTACTTAGTATATCATGTAGTACTTAGTATATCAAGTCAACCTGCTTTCACACAAATTAGCAAGACTGAAATTGTACCGTGAAGTTCTAGCTTTGTCACCATTTTCTCCAGCCTATGAAGCGAAAGTGAAACTCATATCAGGTAAATATAAAATTACGTAAAAACTAAAACTTACGTCATGACAAATGACGTTTGACAAATCAATGACGCGTATGTCCTGCGCCCCTGATAGAACTCACTGACGCATTGGCAGATCTGCCAGACTTTTTCAATAGGAGATAATTCAGCATCAGAATCAGGTCAAAGACAAAAGGTAGAGACCATTGACAGCGAGGACAGCTCTCATATAGAAGGGACTTTGTGGGTTATGGTTCATCTCATCTTGTGTTTAGATTGGCCGGCGCTGAAACATAGCGAATCCTACCTTTTCAGCGCCACTCTGTGTACTACTCGTGCTAGAAAAATTACCGTGCGTCACCACAATACTTCGATAACGTCACAATCTAGTCAGTCTCGAGTTCACGTCAGACTTTTCTGAAATGTTGCAAAGGACACCATGACGTAAAGTTTACATACATATAGGCTGAAGGGAACTTTACCGTCCAACACCAAATGTATGCTTCAAACATACAGAACCCAGCAAATCTGACACTGCTGAACATGTTTCATCGCGCAAGAATTCCCCTTCGCACGCGGCCTGGCCGATGTCCGCGGAGAAAACTGGCGGTCGCCAAGCTGCCTTACGTGCCACCACAAACATTAACTTGAATAACTATGTCTATTTATGAACCGGTGTGTGATACTTCCGATGTGTGTTTGTCTCTGTCCAAATGGTGACCTGTTGTGTGCCCCGATATTATATGCGACTGACAGCGCGGAGATTTCGTTTGACTGTGTAGACATCAGTGCTTTATATAATCGTGCGTGTTGTTGAGTCAAGTCTACTTGTAATTAGAACACGCCAGATAATGACGAAAATGCCAGCAGGTTTGTTTATTTAGTCCTTTTCTAAGGTTGTCACTCTCACTAGCGGACATCAGTGTCGTCAATCTCAACTCATAGCATGGCGATTCGATTCGTGTGTTTGCTGCTGTTTATTCTCCGTATATATGTGTGTGTGTGTGGGAAGAAATGTCGAGCGTGCGTACACACTAAGAAGTATTTGATTACTAGTGAGCATAAGGAGCTTGCAGTAATGTGACAGTATAAACACCTTAGCGTTTTTGTTTTGCGGACAGAGGCAAGCATCAAGATTGAGTCTGCAAGGGATTATGGGAAGGAAAGTATATCAAGCAAGTTCAGTCATTAATATTAATTTGCTTGTTATACAATATGTGTCAAAGAAGGGGAAATTTTATGGAGTGTGGGTACATAGAAGTATGATTGCTCAGACACGGCCGTCAGTTTTACTTCTTTCTTTTAAAACGAGGCTGGGCACGATCATCATCTGCTCGCACCCTAGCGTGTCGTTGATTTCAGGTGGGACGCGGATTTCTGGTCATACCTTTCAGCAGGCTACAGCACTACACGCGGCGGCATAAAATCCTGTAGGTAATCTGGCCCAAGCCAGTAGTGAGAATGTGACTGTGGAATGTATGTGTGTGCCTGTGCCGGGGAGGGGGGGGGGGGTGGGGGGGGGGGTATGTGCAGCCAAGCGGCGACCTCAAGTTTCTCAGTGGTGGCGGTTGGGGTGTCAAAGCTGTCGGAACTACGCAGTGACGATGTTTCAGTCGCAACCTGACCAGGCTTTTTGCCAGGATGGAGTGGGGGTGGGGGTGGAGGTGGGCTGATACTAATAATAGCCATGAAAGCGGAGTAATGAAGCACCACCCGCCGGCCTCTCCCGTTTCTTTCACCCCCAGCAGCTCGGGCGATACTTGACTGAGGCGCAATGCTCACGGCTGAAAGGCTGCCGTCGGGCGGAACAAAGGGCGGACAGTTAGGCAAAGGAGATCCGCATGAACCGTTGCTGACTGTACCGTCTCAGCCTTACAGCGGGCCGGCGATGTTCGGCGTTACGCTTTACTAGACACGCTTTTCGGCTTTTCGCGCGGCCCGCCGTAGTCAGTGCAGAAACCATAGACACTGAGTGGATCGTCAGTATAAACCGGCTGAACTAAGGCCGTGTTTCCAGTTCGGACTCAAGGGTTGGTTGGTTGGTTGTACATTGCTTAGTAAAGTCCCGACAGCCAACAAGACTTTCTCAGGACGTGCCTGCGCTGCTTGTGATAAAAACACCTAAAGTGTGACAGAATACTATTGAATGTATGTCGCCAGTCGGTCTAATACGCTAAATAAAGCTGGGACCACATAGCAACACACATCCAATATCAAGAGCTACAGACAGCGCAGACAGTAGGGAGAGTTTAAAAAAGGAAAATACAGGTGCGGAATGGACCAAGGGTAGACAGAAACACATGCCCCAGAATAGAGGGGAAAACCCACCCTGTCAGTGGGGCTCCGGCACCAGGGTGACCCTGGGAACTCAAAAGTAGTTAACCCGGCCACCCAAGTTCCCCAGTGAGGGCAGACCCGGGTGGGAGCCGGACTCAAGGGGCTGTTAGTAGAGATCAGTACTGCGATTTCAAATTGGCGGCGTCTCCACTAACGGCGGCTCAGTAAAATCAACCGGCTTGCCATTCAGTTAGAAAGCTAACCTGTCAGTCCTAATAATCTTTCCTACTTCATTTGGAGAAATATGTCGGTGTACCCATATTATTTTGGACGTTTTGCCGCTAAAAGACAATGATGTTCTGGGGATGAGTATCCGGGCAGAAAAGGCGAAATCACTCATCCTTTATGACACAGCACAGACTCGGGACGGCTAATCACACATCCTTTATGACAGCACAGACTCGGGGCGGCTAATCACACGTCCTTTATGACACAGCACTGACTCGGGACGGCTAATCACACGTCCGTTATGACACAGCACTGACTCGGGACGGCTAATCACACGTCCTTTATGACAGCACAGACTCGGGACGGCTAATCACACGTCCTTTATGACATAGCACTGACTCGGGACGGCTAATCACACGTCCTTTATGACACAGCACTGACTCGGGACGGCTAATCACACATCCTTTATGACACAGCACTGACTCGGGACGGCTAATCACACGTCCTTTATGACACAGCACTGACTCGGGACGGCTAATCACACGTCCTTTATGACAGCACAGACTCGGGGCGGCTAATCACACATCCTTTATGACACAGCACTGACTCGGGGCGGCTAATCACACGTCCGTTATGACACAGCACAGACTCGGGACGGCTAATCACACGTCCGTTATGACACAGCACAGACTCGGGGCGGCTAATCACACGTCCTTTATGACACAGCACAGACTCGGGACGGCTAATCACACGTCCGTTATGACACAGCACAGACTCGGGATGGCTAATCACACATCCTTTATGACACAGCACTGACTCGGGACGGCTAATCACACATCCTTTATGACACAGCACAGACTCGGGACGGCTAATCACACATCCTTTATGACACAGCACTGACTCGGGACGGCTAATCACACGTCCTTTATGACACAGCACTGACTCGGGACGGCTAATCACACATCCTTTATGACACAGCACTGACTCGGGACGGCTAATCACACGTCCTTTATGACACAGCACTGACTCGGGACGGCTAATCACACGTCATTTATGACAGCACAGACTCGAGACGGCTATTCACACGTCCTTTATGACATAGCACTGACTCGGGGCGGCTAATCACACGTCCTTTATGACAGCACAGACTCGGGGCGGCTAATCACACATCCTTTATGACACAGCACTGACTCGGGGCGGCTAATCACACGTCCGTTATGACACAGCACAGACTCGGGACGGCTAATCACACGTCCTTTATGACACAGCACAGACTCGGGACGGCTAATCACACGTCCGTTATTACACAGCACAGACTCGGGGCGGCTAATCACACGTCCGTTATGACACAGCACAGACTCGGGATGGCTAATCACACGTCCGTTATGACACAGCACAGACTCGGGACGGCTAATCACACGTCCGTTATGACACAGCACAGACTCGGGACGGCTAATCACACGTCCTTTATGACAGCACAGAATCGGGACGGCTAATCACACGTCCGTTATGACACAGCACAGACTCCGGGCGGCTAATCACACGTCCGTTATGACACAGCACTGACTCGGGGCGGCTAATCACACGTCCTTTATGACAGCACAGACTCGGGGCGGCTAATCACACATCCTTTATGACAGCACAGACTCGGGGCGGCTAATCACACGTCCGTTATGACACAGCACTGACTCGGGACGGCTAATCACACGTCCGTTATGACACAGCACAGACTCGAGACGGCTAATCACACGTCCGTTATGACACAGCACAGACTCGGGACGGCTAATCACACATCCTTTATGACAGCACAGACTCGGGGCGGCTAATCACACGTCCGTTATGACATAGCACAGACTCGGGACGGCTAATCACACGTCCGTTATGACATAGCACTGACCCGGGACGGCTAATCACACGTCCTTTATGACACAGCACAGACTTGGGACGGCTAATCACACGTCCTTTATGACACAGCACAGACTCGGGACGGCTAATCACACGTCCTTTATGACACAGCACAGACTTGGGACGGCTAATCACACGTCCGTTATGACACAGCACTGACTCGGGACGGCTAATCACACGTCCGTTATGACACAGCACAGACACGGGACGGCTAATCACACGTCCGTTATGACACAGCACTGACTCGGGGCGGCTAATCACACGTCCTTTATGACAGCACAGACTCGGGGTGGCTAATCACACATCCTTTATGACAGCACAGACTCGGGGCGGCTAATCACACGTCCGTTATGACACAGCACTGACTCGGGACGGCTAATCACACGTCCGTTATGACACAGCACAGACTCGGGACGGCTAATCACACGTCCGTTATGACACAGCACAGACTCAGGACGGCTAATCACACATCCTTTATGACAGCACAGACTCGGGGCGGCTAATCACACATCCGTTATGACAATGCACAGACTCGGGACGGCTAATCACACGTCCGTTATGACATAGCACTGACCCGGGACGGCTAATCACACGTCCTTTATGACACAGCACAGACTCGGGACGGCTAATCACACGTCCTTTATGACACAGCACAGACTCGGGACGGCTAATCACACGTCCTTTATGACACAGCACAGACTCGGGACGGCTAATCACACGTCCGTTATGACACAGCACAGACTCGGGACGGCTAATCACACGTCCGTTATGACATAGCACAGACTCGGGACGGCTAATCACACGTCCTTTATGACACAGCACTGACTCGGGGCGGCTAATCACACGTCTTTTATGACACAGCACAGACTCGGGGCGGCTAATCACACGTCCTTTATGACACAGCACAGACTCGGGACGGCTAATCACACGTCCGTTATGACATAGCACAGACACGGGACGGCTAATCACACGTCCGTTATGACACAGCACAGACACGGGACGGCTAATCACACGTCCGTTATGACACAGCACAGACTCGGGGCGGCTAATCACACATCCTTTGTAACACGACAGACGCTAATCACACATCCTTTATAATTATTTCAGTTAAGTATTTCATCAAACTGTGTAAGCATATCCGGCCGTCAATACAACATACACTGAACTCATTGTGTCCTGTACTACACTTGTGTGAATGTGAATCAATTTGTACTACATTTGTAGCTAATTTGAAAATTAATGATACTCTTTTTTTTTTTTTTGGTGATCATTCCATCCATTTTTTTTTAAGCGGGGAGGAGGGGTCGAGGGGGGAGGGGGATGGGGGTATCATCACGGATTCACGAGGATTTATTTGACGATTTACGAATCCCCACCAAATGTCATTCACGTTTTATACACCCACCTGCACCCCCCCCCCCCCCATTCCTACACACCCATCCACCTCCACCCTCATTTCTCCCCCCCCCACCTCCCCCCTCCCCACCCACCCACCTCCACTCCCATTCCTCCACACCCACCTACATCCACCCCCATTCCTCCACATCCACCCACATCCACCCCCATTCATACACACCCACCCCGGCACCTCCACCCCCAGTCTCTCCACCCACCCAACCACTTAACCACCTGTGCCCCCATTTCTCCCCACCCATCCACCTCCAGCCCCACTCCCGTTGTTTTGAGTTCTGGCCAGTGAAAAAGAGTTTATTCAAGCGGTACCTTTGTTCTCCATCTTCTGTTACTTCGCGATACGTGAAGGATATTATTTTGAATTCGGGATTCGTGAACGACAAAATAAATTATTAGTCGTGAATCCGTGATAGTACCACCACCTGGCAACAATCAATTAATCAAATCGATCAATCAAAATGAACATGACATCAATATGCATGTAACGTGACGTCACAGTCACGTGGCATCACTGGAAATTTGCTTTCAAGCCATCCAATTTCACTTTTAGAGAAGTTTAATGTCAGTTTAATGTGGGCAGTGGGCAGATGTTCACATCTGCACGGGACATAGACGACCCCGCCCTCAACGAGTCCCCTGCTGCCTTGCAGGTTAGGTTTTGGATAACCAAAGGCTAGGGTGCTGACACGGTACCTGATTGGGTGTATGAACTTCCTTGATGAAGTCACCACTCAGGGCGAAAGAGTCCCATGAGGGTCTCATCGGCCACATGTCCAGGACCAAGGCGAGCCACAAGTTATGTGGAGTTTCGGTTGTGGTTAACAGCCTGGAGAGGGATGGGCTCCGCCATGTTCTTTTGCCCAAGACACACCACATGCAATGACAACCTTACCTCAATCCATACCGGATCGGTCGTCGCCCGGAACAAGGACCGCGCCTTCTGTCTTGCGCCAGGGCAGAGGTGTTAAGTGTGTTACTGGTGCACCATCACCATCAAAACTCCGTGCCAGAAACAACATCAGCATTGGCACTTGGAACGTCAGAACATTAAGAACACCTGGAAAGGTAGAGGAATTGACACATGAAATGAACAGATACCATTGGACCATCCTAGGACTTTGCGAAGTACGATAGAAGAACCTTGGGGAAACATCAACCCAGGAAAACCACAAACTGTACTACAATGGCAGAGAAGACAAACACGAACAGGGTGTCGGATTTCTCGTCTACAAAGACATCGTGAATACCGTCATGAGTTGTCGGCCAGTCTCCAGTAGGCTTATCACCATACGCTTGAGGGCAACCCCATTTAATATCACCATTGTACAAGTTTATGCCCCAACAACAGACTATGGCGATGAGGAAATAGAAGACTTCTATGACCAACTGCAAGAAGTTCTGGACCAGACCCCCAAGAAAGACATTCTTGTAGTGCAGGGAGACTGGAATGCCAAAATAGGAGAGGATGCTGCTAGGAACTGGAAAGGCACATGCGGACGCCACTGCAATGCAGAGACCAACGACAGAGGCTTAAGGCTCCTGGAATTTGCCAGTTCAAGTGGTCTAAAGCTGATGAACACGTTTGGCCCGCACAAAGCATCCAGAAGGTGGACATGGCACAGCCCGAACGGAGAGCACCATAACCAAATTGACTACATCATGGTGAAGAGACGCTTCCAAACCAGTGTGAACATTGCCAAGACAAGAAGTTTTCCAGGAGCAGACATTGGAAGTGACCATGACTTAGTGATGATGACCTTCCGACTCCGCCTAAAGAAGGTCAACAAGCAGGGTCCCACCAAAATCAAGTTTGACCTCGAGAAGCTGGAAGACCCAGAGGTAGTGGAAGCCTTTCAGGCAAAGATAGGAGGAAAATTCGCACCACTGCTACTTCTGGGTGCAGAAGACACGGACGTGGACACACTGGTTGACACATTTAACACTGTTGTAACCCAAACAGCCAGTGAGATCCTTGGCAAACACCGACAAGCAAAGATACCTTGGGTTACAGCTGACATCTTTGTTCTATGTGACAAGCGTCGAGAATTTAAAAAAAAGAAATCAGACGTAGGAGCTAAACAATACAGGGAAATTAACCAGGATATCAAGAAAAGCATGAAAAGGGCAAAGAATAAGTGGATTGAAGATCAGTGTAAACACGTAGAAGAAAATCTGAACAAAAATAATAGCAAAAAAGCATACCAGCTCGTGAAAGACCTGACCAGTGTAAAACAAGGACGCTCCTCGATCATTCAAGATAGTGAAGGGAACTGTCTTACGGAAGACCAAGACACACTGAAGAGATGGACAGAGTACTGCTCAGATTTGTACAACCACCGAGCTGCAGGGGACCCAGGCATACTTGTCAACCCACCCATGACCAACAATGACAATTATCCCATCCTCCGAGAAGAAGTAGAGGCTGCAGTGAAGTCGCTGAGAAAAGGGAAGGCAGCAGGAGCAGACAACATCCCTGCAGAGCTAGTCCAAGAAGGGGGAGAAGACACGATAAGCGCCTTACTAACAATCTGCAATAAGATCTGGCAGTCAGGGGATTGGCCCACACCATGGACCCATCACTTATAATAACTCTCCCCTAAAAAGGCAACTTACATCAATTCCAGAACTATCGCACGATCAGTCTTATATCCCACCCAAGCAAAGTCATGTTAAAGATCCTACTGAACAGGCTGAAGCCACAGGCAGAGGAAATCATAGCTGAGGAACAGGCAGGCTTCAGACCAGGGCGCAGCACAACTGAACAGATCTTCAACCTGAGAGTTCTATGTGAGAGATACCTCCAGCACCAGCAGGACCTCTATCATGTCTTTGTGGATTTTAAGAAAGCGTTTGACAGGGTGTGGCATGCAGCCCTTTGGTCCACCATGAAGCTATACAACATCAATGCCAACCTGATCAAAGTCATAGCAAACCTTTACAACAAGGCCACTAGCGCAGTCTGCTTCAACGGCAAAATAGGAAACTGGTTTAGGACTACAGTTGGAGTCAGACAAGGCTGCTTGCTCTCACCTACTCTTTTCAACATCTTCCTGGAAAGAATCATGACGGACGCTCTGATAGATCATGAAGGAACTGTCAGTATTGGAGGCAGAACAATCACGAACTTGCGCTTTGCGGACGACATTGATGGCCTTGCAGGAACAGAGAAGGAGCTAGCTCAGCTGGTGGAAAAGCTGGATAGTACAGCCATTGCATATGGGATGGAAATCAGTGCAGAGAAGACCAAACTGATGACCAATAACCCCAGTGGCATTGGCACTGAAATCATGGTTGGAGGCCAAAAACTGGAAACAGTTAAGAAATTCAAATACTTAGGAGCCATTGTGACAGATGAGGGATCAAAACCAGAAATACTGTCCAGGATTGCGCAGACAACAACAGCACTGACAAGATTGAAGACCATATGGAAGGACAGAAACATCACACTCTGCTCCAAGATCAGACTGATGCGCTCCTTAGTCATCTCAGTGTTCTTGTATGCCTGCGAGTCATGGGCCTTCACAGCAGACCTTGAAAGGAGGATACAAGCCACTGAAATGAGATGTTTTCGAAGGCTGCTTGGCATCTCATACAGAGATCACATCACAAACGATGAAGTGGGAAGCAGAATCAGGCAAGCCATCGGGCCCTATGAAGACTTATTAGCCATTGTGAGTAAACGCAAACTGAAGTGGTATGGGCATGTCACGCGTTCAGCAGGGCTTGCCAAAACAATCCTGCAAGGCACTGTGCAAGGAGGACGAAGGAGAGGAAGACAGAGGAAAAGATGGGAGGACAATATCTCAGAGTGGACAGGACTGAAGCTGGGCGATACGCTGAGAATGGCAGAGAACAGAGAGGATTGGAGGCAGCTGGTTGCCAAGTCATTAGTGGTGCCCCAACGGTCGGCAAAACTACGGGAGATAGATAGATAGATAGATAGATAGATAGATAGATAGATAGATAGATAGATAGATAGATAGATAGATAGATAGATAGATAGATAGATAGATAGATAGATAGATAGATAGATAGATAGATAGATAGATAGATAGATAGATAGATAGATAGATAGATAGATAGATAGATAGATAGATAGATAGATAGATAGATAGATAGATAGATAGATAGATAGATAGATAGATAGATAGATAGATAGATAGATAGATAGATAGATAGATAGATAGATAGATAGATAGATAGATAGATAGATAGATAGATAGATAGATAGATAGATAGATAGATAGATAGATAGATAGATAGATAGATAGATAGATAGATAGATAGATAGATAGATAGATAGATAGATAGATAGATAGATAGATAGATAGATAGATAGATAGATAGATAGATAGATAGATAGATAGATAGATAGATAGATGATAGATAGATAGATAGATAGATAGATAGATAGATAGATAGATAGATAATGTCAGTATGAAGTATTCATACATGAAAAAAACAAAGAAAAAAAAAACAACAACAAACAAACCCACAAACTTACGTACATAAGTCGGAGTGAGACATCGGCAAATGGTCGGACATGCTCAATTATTGCCGCGTAACATGGACACGATTTTGAGCACAAAACTGACATTTAGAAGAACTAAAATCGGATTCCGTATGAAATGTATGAACAAAATATCTCTAAAGATAACATGTGAGTACACTGTAACCATGTCAACACAGTCTGATTATCATTATTTAGTTCAAGGGTGGTGGCAGAATAGCTTGGCGCCCATAGGCGCCAAGCTATTTTGCCACCACCCTTGAACAATGATATCATTATTTAATATTTTACTGCTCGCCGATTATGCCGTGTGGCGGACTTTTGCCGATCTTTATTTCCTAAACAAATTATGAAATGAGACCAACACACTTTTGAAGAATTAGAAAAACGCGACTGTGATTTAAGGTAAGGTTTGCAACTTGTTGAAGAGACATTTTACTAAATATACTGCAAGTAGAATCTATTTATTGACTAGAGTCAGTCGCGTACAATGAACTGAACACCGAGTGAACAGCAAACGGCGTAGGCTGAAAACAAATGAACTTAAAACAAACACAAAATGAAAAGATCTAACACAGAAGGTCACAAAGAAAACATTAACAACAATTCAATAAGAAAGCATTTAAAATTCAAGCAAGAATGACAAAGCTTCTATCGCTCACTTCATTTTTTTGTGCGACAGTAAATCAGTAATCAGTAGATTAGCAACGGCAAGTTCGAAAAATGGTTGTTACTACCAAAACTTTTACCGTTGTCAAATAAAGGATCATTGTCATTGCCATTGTCATTGTATGACTGATCAAACATTTGATAAAACTAAAATTATATTTCAAAGAAAACACACACACCCAAAAGTGGCATTTTCGACACATTTGTCAACCTTTTGTGACCCTTGACCTTTTCTGAGGGGCCATCCAGATTAGTATGCAATGAATGGTCAGGTACTTCCGTATCAAATTTCGGTTTAAAATCTAAAACAGTATTTGAGAAAACAACAATTTTGTGAAAATATGGCCAGTTTTGACCTATTTCTTGACCTCTTAATTGTGACACTTAACTTTGCAAAGGATCATCCAAATTAGAATACATAGAAAAGTCTTACCATCAAGTTTGAGTTTGAATTTGAAAATGTTGTTTTAGAGTAATCATTGTTTTTGGTACAAATATGGCTTTTTAAAAACCTATTTCTGGGCCTATTGTGACCCTTGACGGGCCATTGCGACGTGTCATTCAGATAATAATAATAATTACGGTATTTATAATGCGCTTATCTTATAATAATTCTAACTCTAAGCGCGCACTCACAACTCGCGCACGCATGGGCACGATTTAGACAACGACTCACGTACCACAAATAGTGAAATACATTACGACAGTCTGCTTGAGGTGGGGAGTGTGGTGGTATAGTGCTAGAACTGTTGAAAGAGGTGAGTTTTGAGGGCGGACTGGAAGGAGGGGAGAGAGTGTTTCTGATGGAGAGAGAGTGGAAGAGTGTTCCAGGTGGATGGACCCTATACTGAGAAGGAGCGGGGGCCGAAAGTGCTGAGTTTGGTGCGGGGGATGTGGAGGCGGAGAGGGTCGGAGGCGGAGCGGAGGGAGCGGGGAGGAGTGTAGGGGTGAAGTAAGTTTGAGAGATAGGCGGGAGCGCAGTTGTTCAGGGATTTGTAGCAGAGAGACAGAATCTTGTATTGGATGCGTTGGGGGATGGGAAGCCAGTGAAGGAGTTTGAGCAGGGGAGTGATGTGGTCGGATTTTTTCTTTCTGAGGACGAGGCGGGCAGCATTGTTCTGGACGCGCTGGAGAGTGTAAGTGGTGGAGTGAGGGAGGCCGGAAAGGAGAGAGTTGCAGTAGTCGATACGAGATAGGATGAGAGAGACAGCAAGTTTGGTGGCAGCTTCAGTAGTGAAGTATTTTCTGATCTGACTGATGCGGCGGAGGTGGAAGTAGCATGCCTGGGCCGTGGCGGAGACGAAGCTGGTCATGGAAAGAGAGGAATCGAAGATAACGCCGAGGTTTTTGGCCGAGTCAGAGAGGGAGATGGGGGTGCTGTCGAGTTGAAGGTGGAGGGAGGGAGGGAGCTGGGAAAGTTTCTGGCGAGTGCCTACCAGCATGGCTTCCGTTTTGTCGTCATTCAGTTTAAGCTTGTTTGCTGTCATCCAGTTTTTCACGTCTTCGTAGCAGTCAGCCGTGCGAGTCTGTAGTGACTGAGTGTTGTCGAGTTGTATATAGTATTAGTATGCATAGAACATTCTCACTCTCATGCATTTTTGTACCACATTCCGTTTTGAAGCTGCAAATAGTATTTGAGAAAAAACGACTTTTATCCAAATGTGGCTATTTAAAAAAATAAATTCTAAACCGCCAGTGACCCTTTTAAGTGTGCTAAACATTTTTATAACATCAATTTTTTCTGTCGTAATTTTTGAAAAATCGTGCTTATTTGGACACGTGATTTACATAGTGGACGAATCTACATCAGACGAAACAGCCTGACTGGTGTTCAACGCTGACCAACTATGTCATGTATATATGTTTTATGCCTGACATGATTGAGAGTGGTAAATTAACATAGGTACTTATCCTAGCTCTGATAATATCAGAACTAAAACGGATACTACGTACGGAACACAAAATCAACGACCACACAGCTTGACGTAGTGCTTTTGTCCTCCTGCAAAGCTATAAGACATTTACAATTTTTAAAAAAAAATAATAATTTGAGCTATCTTAACATCTTCGGCTTACCATACATTACCACCAGACTATAACAAAAGTGATGGGAATTTTCAATCGCAAGCGCATCGTATGGAACCCCGCTTTAGTCAGAACATTGTGATGTTATTAATTTAATTAATTATTGTGGCTTAATTAAGATAATGTGAACGTGGGTCGCACACTTAATAACGTTATATGTTTAGAACACTATGTAGTGATTAATTTGTCTCTAACATTCAGTGCAGGTTTTATGTTAAGGACCCCCACTATAGCCACAAACTAGACCGACTGCAGAACAAGCGGCAAACAAGAATCCGTGGTGCAAGCAACTGTCCTGTAACAATACAGAGTTCATAGTCCGACCACTTGGCAATTACGCAACATCATCGCTAATACTGCAATCCACGGCCGGCACTGTCAATGTTCACCAACAATTACAAGCAACCCTTCTGGCACTCCGGCCCTACACTAAGGCCGCTCGGTGGGTCAGTGTTGGGATCTGTTAGTGCTACAAGCCTCAACACGCCCGGACTGGATTAGTGCGGCGCCAAGCCTGGGGAAGTGGCAGGAGTAAAACCCCTGGCCCGGACTGGATTAGTGCGGCGCCAAGCCTGGGGAAGTGGCAGGAGTAAAACCCCTGGCCCGGACTGGATTAGTGCGGCGCCAAGCCTGGGGAAGTGGCAGGAGTAAAACCCCTGGCCCGGACTGGATTAGTGCGGCGCCAAGCCTGGGGAAGTGGCAGGAGTAAAACCCATGGCCCGGACTGGATTAGTGCGGCGCCAAGCCTGGGGAAGTGGCCCGGGTCTTTGTTACATGTCAGCTTAACCCATTCAGCCACAACACACTACAGGAGGGGATGTATTGACCATAATTACCCATTCAGCCACAACACACTACAGGAGGGGATGTATTGACCATAATTACCCATTCAGCCACAACACACTACAGGAGGGGATGTATTGACCATAATAACCCATTCAGCCACAACACACTACAGGAGGGGATGTATTGACCATAATTACCCATTCAGCCACAACACATTACAGGAGGGGATGGCGCCGGTCTATGGCGACACGATGTCACCAGGTGTGCTTGTGGTTGGGATGCTTGTGTTGGCGTTTCTACTGGAGGAGGCATTCAGTTTTCGCCACAGGTACGACCGTAATGTGCTCCTCAACATCAGAGATTCGCTGAGTGAATGTGACTTGAGTGGAAATGCTCGTTTTAAGGATGTAAACTTTCAAATTTCAAACTGGGTCACAGCATCTCACTCTGACACAGATCGTGGCCGGCACGTGCGGAAACGGGGTCGTAGGAGTGGAGCTCTTGTGAGACTTCGCCGTCGCAATTTACGCCCCCCGTTACCCGCCATGTTTCTTTCTAACGTTCGTTCTCTGCGAAATAAATCTGACGAACTATTGTGCCATCTACAGACTAAACGAGATTTCAAGGACTGCTCTTTATTTTGTTTTACTGAAACGTGGCTCGATTCGACGGTTCCCGACTCTGCTGTTCAGCCACCTGGCTTTTCCATCTTCCGTGGCGACCGCTCTCAAGACGCTACTGGTAAATCTCGTGGAGGGGGTGTGTGTTTTCTGGTCAACGATCGCTGGGCTACAGACGTGCAGGTTTTGTCAAAAACATGTAGTGTTGCCCTAGAAACACTGACTATTGCCTGCCGCCCATTCTACCTGCCGAGGGAGTTCTCACGTGTCATTTTGACTGCCGTGTACATCCCACCACAAGCGAACACGGAAGCCGCGATAGCGCAGCTGTGTGATGTTGTTACACAGGCGGAGAACTCAAACCCGGACTCTTTTGTTGTAGTCGCTGGCGATTTCAATAAAGCTAATCTTAGCAAAGAGATGCCTAAGTTTGCACAGCAAGTATCGTGCCCCACTAGAGACGGTAAAATTTTAGATCACTGTTACTCAACCGCCATGAAAGGCGCTTACCGTTCCATCGCCCGTGCTCCACTCGGACAGTCAGACCATGCCATGATTTATCTTGTGCCAGCATACAAGCAACAACTCAAAAGTGCAAAAGCAAAAGTAAAATCAATCAAACAATGGTCACCTGAGGCAGCTGAAACACTCCGTGGCTGTCTAGAGTGCACTGACTGGGATGTGTTTAAGGAGGTAACATCAGACATTCACGAGTACACAGAGGCTGTCACTGACTACATTGCCTTCTGCGAGAGCCTCTGTATTCCCACCAAGACCTGCAAGAGTTTTCCTAATGACAAGCCATGGTTTACAGTAGACATTAAACACAAACTCCACGAAAAACATGACGCATACAAAGACAATGACAGAGAAAGGTACAAACAAGCCAGGTATGCAGTACTAAAAGCAATTAAGACTGCCAAGCGCAACTTCAGATACAGACTAGAACAGAAAATCGCAGCTAGTAACCCTAGAGATATTTGGCAAGGCCTCAAAGACATTACAAACTATAAACCAGCTTCCAAGACTGCTGATGTTACTGATGCGTCTCTTCCAGACACTCTGAATGACTTTTATAGTCGTTTTGACAAAAAGAATATGACCCCACCTCCTTCTGTGGAGAGGAGTCATACTGAGAACCCACCTTTCATTATTCTAGACGCCGATGTCAGGTGCATGTTTCAGCGTCTAGACAGAAGGAAAGCTGCCGGTCCAGATAACATTTCTCCACGCTTACTCAGAAACTGTGCGGACCAGCTCTCGGGCGTCTTTACTGACATTTTCAACATGTCTCTCTCTCAGTGCACTGTTCCTCAGTGTTTCAAAAGGTCCACCATCATTCCTGTTCCGAAATAAAATCCAAAATGTCCTCCCTAAATGACTACAGACCGGTCGCTCTGACCTCAGTTGTCATGAAGACGCTTGAGCGCCTCGTCCTCCGGTTTCTGAGAACATTTACCGACCCTCTGCTGGATTGTTTTCAATTCGCGTATCGCGAAAAACGTTCCGTGGAGGATGCGGTGTCACTTGGTTTGTTTTATGTTTTACAACACCTTGAAATCCCAAACACCTATGCCAGAATTTTATTTGTTGATTACAGTTCTGCTTTTAACACCATTATTCCATCTAAATTGTACCAGAAGATCCAGCAAATCGGAGTTCCAGAGACATTGTGCCTCTGGACCCTCGATTTCCTGTTGATGAGACCACAGGTCGTTAAAATTGGTGGAAATGTGTCATCCACCCTCACTTTATCCACGGGCACGCCTCAGGGGTGCGTGCTCTCCCCTATGCTCTACTCCCTGTTTACTTATGACTGTGCTTCATGCCATGCCAGTACTAAAGTTCTGAAATTTGCAGATGACACCACAGTGGAAGGGTGCATTACAAACTCAGACGAATCCGCTTACCGTAGTCAGGTTGAGACTCTAATTAGTTGGTGTAATAACAACAACCTTGAACTGAACTCTGGCAAAACAAAAGAAATGATTGTGGACTTTAGAAAGAAACAGTCCCCTCCCCCTCCCCCTCTTGTGATCAATAGTGAAATCATTGAAACAGTCCAGAACTTTAAGTTTCTTGGCACTACCCTGTCATGTGACCTGAAGTGGGAGGAAAACACTCGCCTTATCGTCCAAAAAGCACAGCAGCGCTTGTTCTTCCTGCGACGTCTGAAAAGTTTCGGTCTCGGTGCCCACATGTTGATGCAATTCTACCGAGCTGTGATTGAGAGCGTGCTCACCTTTTCGATCACGGTTTGGTATGGTTCCATCACGGCCAAAGAGAAAATCAGACTGAGTAGGGTGGTCAAGACCGCTTCAAAAATCATAGGCAGAGATCTTCCTAGCCTGGACTCACTGTACCAGCAGCGTCTCTTACGTAGAGCACGTCTTATCTCCAGTGATTCCACCCACCCCGGCAATGAGCTTTTTCAAATTTTACCATCAGGGCGCAGGTACAGGTCCATCAGTACCAGGACCAGCAGATTCCGCAACAGTTTTTTCCCTCTTGCTGTTCACGCTCTCTCTGATCAACCGGACTAATTGGAGAGAGCGCGAGTGGCGAGTGAGAATGATTGTGTACAGTCAGTTTTTAACTGTATCAGATCTCTCTCTCTCTCTCTCTCTCTCTCTCTCTCTCTCTCTCTCTCTCTCTCTCTGTGTGTGTGTGTGTGTGTGTGTGTGTGTGTGTGTGTGTGTGTGTGTGTGTGTGTTTAGTCTTAGTAACTGACATCAAGACAAATTCCAATGTTTTTATTGTTTTGTACATGGAAACATATGGCAATAAACCATCTTATCTTATCTTATCTTATCTTGACCATAATTACCCATTCAGCCACAACACACTACAGGAGGGGATGTATTGACCATAATTACCCATTCAGCCACAACACACTACAGGAGGGGATGTATTGACCATAATTACCCATTCAGCCACAACACACTACAGGAGGGGATGTATTGACCATAATTACCCATTCAGCCACAACACACTACAGGAGGGGATGTATTGACCATAATAATTCGAGGGTAGTGCCAGATTACCTTGCCGCCAGCTGTCGCCAATCTAGTCCGGCTCTTATCACGAACGATCCATTTCCTGCAACTGATACATAGTCGAAATGCGGCCTTGGGGTTAGAGGGGCCACATTCTTCGGCAGGCCATGACATAGGCCGTGATATAAGGCGCTTCACTAGCGCAGGCTATGACATAAGGCGCTTCACTAGCGCAGGCCATGACATAAGGCGCTTCACTAGCACAGACCATGACATAAGGCGCTTCACTAGCGCAGACCATGACATAAGGCGCTTCACTAGCGCAGGGCATGACATAAGGCGCTTCACTAGCGCAGACCATGACATAAGGCGCTTCACTAACGCAGGCAGTGACATAAGGCGCTTCACTAGCGCAGACCATGACATAAGGCGCTTCACTAGCGCAGACCATGACATAAGGCGCTTCACTAGCGCAGACCATGACATAAGGCGCTTCACTAGCGCAGGCCATGACATAAGGCGCTTCACTAGCGCAGGCCATGACATAAGGCGCTTCACTAGCGCAGGCCATGACATAAGGCGCTTCACTAGCACAGACCATGACATAAGGCGCTTCACTAGCGCAGACCATGACATAAGGCGCTTCACTAGCGCAGACCATGACATAAGGCGCTTCACTAGCGCAGGCCATGACATAAGGCGCTTCACTAGCGCAGGCCATGACATAAGGCGCTTCACTAGCGCAGACCATGACATAAGGCGCTTCACTAGCGCAGACCATGACATAAGGCGCTTCACTAGCGCAGGCCATGACATAAGGCGCTTCACTAGCGCAGACCATGACATAAGGCGCTTCACTAACGCAGGCCATGACATAAGGCGCTTCACTAGCGCAGACCATGACATAGGCCGTGACATAAGGCGCTTCACTAGCGCAGGCTATGACATAAGGCGCTTCACTAGCACAGACCATGACATAAGGCGCTTCACTAGCGCAGACCATAACATAAGGCGCTTCACTAGCGCAGACCATGACATAAGGCGCTTCACTAGCGCAGGCCATGACATAAGGCGCTTCACTAGCGCAGGCAGTGACATAAGGCGCTTCACTAGCGCAGGCTATGACATAAGGCGCTTCACTAGCGCAGGCCATGACATAAGGCGCTTCACTAGCGCAGACCATGACATAAGGCGCTTCACTAGCGCAGACCATGACATAAGGCGCTTCACTAGCGCAGGCTATGACATAAGGCGCTTCACTAGCGCAGGCAGTGACATAAGGCGCTTCACTAGCGCAGACCATGACATAAGGCGCTTCACTAGCGCAGACCATGACATAAGGCGCTTCACTAGCGCAGGCAGTGACATAAGGCGCTTCACTAGCGCAGACCATGACACAAGGCGCTTCACTAGCGCAGACCATGACATAAGGCGCTTCACTAGCGCAGACCATGACATAAGGCGCTTCACTAGCGCAGACCATGACACAAGGCGCTTCACTAGCGCAGGCAGTGACATAAGGCGCTTCACTAGCGCAGGCAGTGACATAAGGCGCTTCACTAGTTCAGACCATGACATAAGGCGCTTCACTAGCGCAGGTCATGACATAAGTCTACTAGCACAGGATTTAAAGACACTCTACCGCCGTAACTGTTCATAGACACACTTCTGTAAGGGATGATTACGAAACCGACTCTACCCACAGGTCTAGTTATGGTTCATTCCGCTCAGTTCATCACACGTCGTCTTTATATCAAGTAACCTGACAATGACTCCACTCCGTTCCGGCTTTAAATATCAGTGCGAGAAACAGCTAAAAATAGATTGACACGCTAACGACAGCGCAGAATAAATAAGAGCGATTACGCGTGTTCCGGCTTTTGCTGCGTGTCCCAGCTGCTGTGATAGCTCATTAGCTGTGTGGACAAGGCAAAACAAACACACATGGTGCTGACACGGAAATGCGCCTTCAAGTTTACGCGTAACGGTACTTTAACTCCTTGTACCCCAAGACCGAAATCCCCAAATGTTGCCGTTGTCCTCTGAAGACTGCATTGCAGTGCAGGACACAGATCGACCATGATAGTTCAAGGGTGATGCCAGAATAGCTTGGCACCCATAGGCGCCAAGCTATTCTGGCATCACCCTTGAACTACCATGGTCGATTCTTATCTTGCTGTGGTGGGTCTAGGGTAGAAGGAGTTAAGCGGCTCAAGCGTGCAGCTGACGTGCGGATGGCTTGGGGCGGTATGCTGTAACGCCAGCCACATGTGGCCCAGCCTTTGTCCCCCTGCCCACTACTAGCGGCTAATCTCTCGTGAGTGCTGATGGAGACACAAGCCCAACTTAGTCCTCTATACTCATGCAGTGTCAACGTGAACCTAGCTACTGGCTCTTGTCGCCGTCAACGAGTAATCTTTTAAAATCACGTTGACTTGAACCGAAACTGCGGCAACGTAAAGATTTATTCCTCAGTTCTCGGCCCCTGTCCTACCCCTCTCACTGCCAGACAACTCGGCTCCAACACATAGCACGCCGGCCAGTGACAATCGCCACACTCACCAGGTAGACGGCCAGTGACAATCGCCACACTCACCAGGTAGACGGCCAGTGACAATCGCCACTCTCACCAGGTAGACGGCCAGTGACAATCGCCACAATCACCAGGTAGACGGCCAGTGACAATCGCCACAATCACCAGGTAGACGGCCAGTGACAATCGCCACTCTCACCAGGTAGACGGCCAGTGACAGTCGCCACACTCACCAGGTAGACGGCCAGTGACAATCGCCACACTCACCAGGTAGACGGCCAGTGACAATCGCCACACTCACCAGGTAGACGGCCAGTGACAATCGCCACACTCACCAGGTAGACGGCCAGTGACAATCGCCACTCTCACCAGGTACTGAGACGGCCAGTGACAATCTCCACACTCACCAAGTAGACGGCCAGTGACAATCGCCACTCTCACCAGGTAGACGGCCAGTGACAGTCGCCACACTCACCAGGTAGACGGCCAGTGACAATCGCCACACTCACCAGGTAGACGGCCAGTGACAATCGCCACACTTACCAGGTAGACGGCCAGTGACAATCGCCACACTCACCAGGTAGACGGCCAGTGACAATCGCCACTCTCACCAGGTACTGAGACGGCCAGTGACAATCTCCACACTCACCAAGTAGACGGCCAGTGACAATCGCCACACTCACCAGGTAGACGGCCAGTGACAATCGCCACACTCACCAGGTAGACGGCCAGTGACAATCGCCACACTCACCAGGTAGACGGCCAGTGACAATCGCCACACTCACCAGGTAGACGGCCAGTGACAATCGCCACACTCACCAGGTAGACGGCCAGTGACAATCGCCACACTCACCAGGTAGACGGCCAGTGACAATCGCCACTCTCACCAGGTACTGAGACGGCCAGTGACAATCTCCACACTCACCAAGTAGACGGCCAGTGACAATCGCCACACTCACCAGGTAGACGGCCAGTGACAATCGCCACACTCACCAGGTAGACGGCCAGTGACAATCGCCACTCTCACCAGGTAGACGGCCAGTGACAATCGCCACAATCACCAGGTAGACGGCCAGTGACAATCGCCACAATCACCAGGTAGACGGCCAGTGACAATCGCCACTCTCACCAGGTAGACGGCCAGTGACAGTCGCCACACTCACCAGGTAGACGGCCAGTGACAATCGCCACACTCACCAGGTAGACGGCCAGTGACAATCGCCACACTCACCAGGTAGACGGCCAGTGACAATCGCCACACTCACCAGGTAGACGGCCAGTGACAATCGCCACTCTCACCAGGTACTGAGACGGCCAGTGACAATCTCCACACTCACCAAGTAGACGGCCAGTGACAATCGCCACACTCACCAGGTAGACGGTCAGTGACAATCGCCACACTCACCAAGTAGACGGCCAGTGCCAATCTCCACACTCACCAAGTAGACGGCCAGTGACAATCGCCACACTCACCAGGTAGACGGTCAGTGACAATCGCCACACTCACCAAGTAGACGGCCAGTGACAATCTCCACACTCACCAAGTAGACGGCCAGTGACAATCGCCACACTCACCAGGTAGACGGTCAGTGACAATCGCCACACTCACCAAGTAGACGGCCAGTGCCAGGGGCGGAGAATGGATGTGCATGCAGGTCAGTCAGTAGTTGCGGCAAACTGAAGCGCCACGGCGCCGGTCACTAACTGGATCAATATGCGGCACCTTGGATCCAGAGTTTCCCGACCCTTGAACTGTTGGAGGTGAAGGAGGCTGCCAACGCCGCGCAACTCAAAAGACCATCGAGCCAACGTCGGCCGCCGACATCGGTCCAATGCCTTCCATGGCCGGCTTTTGCGCATTGGGCTGAACACTGACTGGTCAGGCCGGCTTAGCTGTTGCGCGGTCAGCGTATTAACACCATGGCGACCGCCGGTACTGCGCGCTGGGACGGAGCCAGACCAGTCCTGGAGGGGAATAGCGCCGATTTACATTGGACCACCACGGGCCGCACACTGGGCTGACATTACGCGATACAGTCGTCATGTGGTGTTTGACGACTCGGCCAGGCACGCCGCGTTAGTATGCTGAGCGGTACCGTTGTAGATTGGGTCTCGTGCCAACCAAGCGCACAAGATGAGGGCAGCGCACCAGCTATTGCCCTAACCCCACACCACCAGCCGAGCCTACAACACCGTGCGTACATCAGTGCCGGCGTCAGTGGTCCCCGAACCAACACGCAGACTTCCCACGAAAATCAGTGGCATGGCAATTAACGCTTTTAGTCCTGATACACTGAGATAAATTGACCATGATAGTTTAATCACGCCAGAACAGCTTGGCGTCTCTATGCTGATAGGTAGTACTTTCTGTAGCGGATGATAGATAGTACTGCCTCTGGGCGCCAAGGGGGCAGGCTGGCACCACCCTTGAACTATCTTCATGGTCGATCTATCTCCATTACGCTAATGTAACGGCCATCATAGGACATGTGACCAGTTTGGAAATATTCCAGTTCAGGGTGTAGTCAGTGGGTGTTATCTACCAGTGGACGAAGGCTCAAGTTATTGTCTTCAATGATTTTGGGATCATTGTACATTTCACTTTGTGATCATTGTACACTTCACTTTGTGATCATTGTACATTTCACTTTGGGATCATTGTACATTTCACTTTGTGATCATTGTACATTTCACTTTGGGATCATTGTACATTTCACTTTGTGATCATTGTACATTTCACTTTGGGATCATTGTACATTTCACTTTGTGATCATTGTACCTGACTTTCACTTTGGGATCATTGTACATTTCACTTTGTGATCATTGTACATTTCACTTTGGGATCATTGTATATTTCACTTTGGGATCATTGTACATTTCACTTTGGGATCATTGTACATTTCACTTTGGGATCATTGTACATTTCACTTTGGGATCATTGTACATTTCACTTTGGGATCATTGTACATTTCAAGTCCAAGATCCCCCACGTCCCCTCCGCCGTCCAAGGAACGCGATTACAGAATGGTTTCAGCAAGAGCAATGGCGGGATCCTCAACTTTAATTTTTTCTTTTTAAATGCTACATTGCAGAGTCAGTTAATTGTGACAGTTATCCGGCCGGCAGTGCTGGTAGAATGCTTTCCCCTGGCAGGATGTCTGGGACCGGCTGAACAATGAACGTGGACAGGTTTACTGACAGCACTGACACCAGAGTATGTAGACAGGACTCGACTACGCCTGTGCACGTAGCGGAGATAAGGACTACTTCCCGTACGACCCACTAGGCTGCAATTTATGCTAGGATCAGACAAAATATAGGCCAGTATTGTTCATTTTGAGCATCCTCTAGCTGCAAATAGATTGGCGCACCTGTAGCTAGTTGCAGAGATACAAAATTTGGCCGCAAACTGTCATAATTTGATGAAATCGGCGAGATTTAAGTGTGCAAAATTTGATCGATCGCGTGTCCGATTCGTCAGGCCAGATTCTGCTGTTAAGCTGCGTCTACACTACACTAAATACACGTGTCAACATTCTTGTGGGTTGTACAAATGACAACAAGTGGTTAGGTTAGGGAATTTTAGTGTCCTTCGAACTGAAAAAGGTTATTTGATGTTGGGACTGCGTTGTGCAAAAGACCATCTTGGTTGTTCAGAAATGGCCTACGGTGTGAAGGATTTGGGACTACACTGTGCACACGACGATGAAGTAAAACCACACTAAGGGATCAAACACTGACAAAACAATAATTAACCCTAAGGGATCAAACATTGACAAAACAGTAGTCAACCCTAAGGGATCAAACATTGACAAAACAGTAGTCAACACTAAGGGATCAAACATTGACAAAACAGTAGTCAACCCTAAGGGATCAAACATTGACAAAACAGTAGTCAACACTAAGGGATCAAACATTGACAAAACAGTAGTCAACCCTAAGGGATCAAACATTGACAAAACAGTAGTCAACACTAAGGGATCAAACATTGACAAAACAGTAGTCAACCCTAAGGGATCAAACATTGACAAAACAGTAGTCAACACTAAGGGATCAAACATTGACAAAACAGTAGTCAACCCTAAGGGATCAAACATTGACAAAACAGTAGTCAACCCTAAGGGATCAAACATTGACAAAACAGTAGTCAACCCTAAGGGATCAAACATTGACAAAGAGATAAGAGATTGGACGTTTAGCAGTAGTACACATTACAAGGAAACATCTTTCTTTTTCTTTTTTTTACCTTTGAGATATTTTGCAGACTGCCAATGTGTAGGAACATTGATCTTGGAGGTGGCATTACTGGTGTCACTGGATACATTGAACAGGACAACCTGTCTGTTGAGTATAAAATATAACAATATACCTGTTAGGCATTCCAGTTACTGATGTGACATACCCTTTGTCAGTAGAAGCATACGGAAATACCTGCCTGCATGTGGCAGTGTCTATATTATGCGTTCGGCCATGAAAAGCGGCCAGGTATGTCTGTACCGGGTTTGGGATGGAAGTTGAAAATAGTATTGAGAAAAACATTATTGGTAAATAAAAAGAAGAGCTATTTCTTGATCTCTTTTACCTTGACCTTTCCTATGGGTCATCCAAATTAGTATGCATAGGAAGGTCTTTCCATCAGGTATCTTTGTACTAAGTTTGGGCTTCGCGTTATGAATAGTATTTGAGAAAAAAAGGTCTTTTGTCAAAATATTGCTAGTTTTGGCATATTTTCTGATCCCCTGTGACCAAGACCTTTGAGAGAGATCGCTAAAATTGGTACGTTTAGAAAGATCTGACCTGGGCCAAGTTTGAAGTCTGTGGCTTGAATGGAAAATACCATCCTTATGGTATACGACGGACAGACGACCACTGGCCCATTTCATAGACTAACTTTAGCTATCACACATGAACCATGAAGTGCATGGTGGACCGGTTCAATCCGGGCAGAATATTCCCACAAAAAGAAGACGACGAAGAAGAAGAAATATGGTTGGATTTACAAACCTTGCTTTTTTATTTATTTTTAATTTTTTTTTATTTTTTAGCCGTAAGTAACTATGGTAATACAACTAACAGCTGATGTTAATTCTGTTACTAAAGACACGAAGAGCTGTGGGTATGCTCATTCTGTGTTTTCTAATGGTGACGTTGCAAGCTTCACCTAAAGACGATGTAAATTAAGCTGAACAGCTTGCAAGCTGTGAAACAACAAGATATTCTGTATCTTTATTGTGATGTACTGAACCAGATGTAAGTCGCAACACAACTGACAAGATGGCTGTAACAGCGGCTCGGGACAGGCGAGGCTGTAACAGCGGATCGGGACAGGCGAGGCTGTAACAGCGGCTCGGGACAGGCGAGGCTGTAACAGCGGATCGGGACAGGCGAGGCTGTAACAGCGGATCGGGACAGGCGAGGCTGTAACAGCGGATCGGGACAGGCGAGGCTGTAACAGCGGCTCGGGACAGGCGAGGCTGTAACAGCGGATCGGGACAGGCGAGGCTGTAACAGCGGATCGGGACAGGCGAGGCTGTAACAGCGGATCGGGACAGGCGAGGCTGTAACAGCGGATCGGGACAGGCGAGGCTGTAACAGCGGATCGGGACAGGCGAGGCTGTAACAGTGGCTCGGGACAGGCGAGGCTGTAACAGCGGATCGGGACAGGCGAGGCTGTAACAGCGGATCGGGACAGGCGAGGCTGTAACAGTGGCCGCCGGAACAACCTCGCCGCCTTCTGACCAGTCGTAGTCCCAACATCAGGCACCCTTTTTAGCAAGAAAGAGGCTAACATTCCCTAATTTAAACACAGAATACCACTTGTATCACCCGCAAGAATGTTGACAAGTGCATTTGTTGTAGCGTGGACGCTGTTTTGCAGCAGAATCCGTCCCAACGAATCGGACACTGACGTTACCGATCAAATTTTGCACACCAAAAGGTCACCAATTTCTTCAAATTATAACAATTTCCAGGCCAGCTTTCGAAATTTTGCAATGAGCTGCAGGTGTGCTAATCTATTTGCAGCTAGCAGATGTTTGAAATGAACAACATCGACTTATATTTTGTCAGATACCAGCATAAATTGCAGCTTAGTGGGTCTTTGGGGACGTAGTCCCGCCTTCCACACCGTAGTCCTGTCTACATACCCTGGACACAGTAATAGGAGAGCGACTGAGAGCACCGTCGGCGCGAGAAGTGATTATGTTTACACGTTTAATTAATCAACACCTCCTATATTAGGCCACTCGCGTGCGTCCGAAATTCAGTGGCGCGTGCACTGCCGCAGTCCCTTGGGAACGTCTTGACCACGTGACGTGTTGGCGGACGGACACCGAGTTGACAAGACATACTACGGTAGGCAGCTGTGTACTTAATCATTCTACCCCAGACACACCACAGCAAGATATGGGTCGACCATGATAGTTCAAGGGTGATGCCAGAATAGCTTGGCGCCTCTGGGCGCCAAGCTATTCTGGCATCACCCTTGAACTATCATGGTCGATCTGTGTCCTGCACTGCAATGCAGTCTCAGTTCAGAGGACAAGGGCAAAATTTTAAGGATTTCGGTCTTGGGGTACAATGAGCTAACACAAACGTGCCGATCAAGTCATTCAGCTCCCACAAGTTACAAAAGCCATAGACGTATATAGTCCGCAGACGCAGGGACTCATACCAGTGATAGCACTTTAGTTCTGTGCTTCTTGCTACGAGATAGCTCTAGCTGAACCTGACGGGGGTGTTCACTGGGAGACGTAGGCCTGTGAGGCTTGTAGCTTTTCGCTGCTGTACCTGCCCGGCACTATGGGAGACACGGTGCATAATTTACATCACCCGCCACTGGGGCACTTGGGTCGACTCTACCGCACCTGAGACACACCAGGTGCAGCACCCGGGACTCCCATAGTACCCTGATTGACAGGCAACAACATCACCAGGGAGCAAGGCCTGCCGTCACTGAGGTATGCACAATTTTTCTCGGACGTACACGGCACAAAGAAAAAAACCCGTGCTTAACTGACATTGCACGCAATCAACAGCCTACGGTGAGCTGGAACGGCGCTTAGAGTCACAACTGTCCGGGCTCAAGTTGTACAGTACTGACTACACACATTCATTGTGCGGGCTTGAACTGACTACATACATTAGACATTCATTGTGCGGACTTGAACTGACTACAGACATTAGACATTCATTGTGCGGACTTGAACTGACTGCAGACATTAGACATTCATTGTGCGGGCTTGTACTGACTACAGACATTAGACATTCATTGTGAGGGCTTGTACTGACTACAGACATTTATTGTGCGGACTTGAACTGACTACAGACATTAGACATTCATTGTGAGGGCTTGTACTGACTACAGACATTTATTGTGCGAACTTGAACTGACTACAGACATTAGACATTCATTGTGTGGACTTGAACTGACTACAGACATTAGACATTCATTGTGCGGACTTGAACTGACTACAGACATTAGAATTCATTGTGCGGACTTGAACTGACTACAGACATTAGACATTCATTGTGTGGGTTTGTACTGACTACAGACATTTATTGTGCGGACTTGAACTGACTACAGACATTAGACATTCATTGTGAGGGCTTGTACTGACTACAGACATTTATTGTGCGGACTTGAACTGACTACAGACATTAGACATTCATTGTGAGGGCTTGTACTGACTATACACATTAGACATTGATTGTGCGGACTTGTACTGACTACAGACATTCATTGTGCGGGGTGACTATGGCTGGCATACCCGGGGTGACTATGGTTGGCGTGCTCCGGGTGACTATGGCTGGCGTACCCGGGGTGACTATGGCTGGCGTACCCGGGGTGACTATGGCTGGCGTACCCGGGGTGACTATGGCTTGCATGCTCGGGGTGACAATGGCTGGCGTACACCAGTGGTCCAGATCCAACTTGGTGTCGGTGACAGACATTGTTGCGTACACCTGCAAGTGTGCTGCGCCAGTCATGACCACAGCAGTTAGAAAGACTTAAAGGTCCTGGTTCAGCAATTAGTCAGTTGAGGACAGCGAAAAAAAATTTCGAAGTCCCTACTGACCTGACTTGAAGTGCAACCCTGACAGGGCCTCATCAGATGGGATCCCCGAACATTCACGTTACTATAGCTGCTGTAGAGTGTCAGACGTCCTTGACGGCTGTCACAGTTCATGCAAACAGGTATACGCCACTCAGCTGCCAAAGGTCACTTCCAGTTGCATCTGTCCGTACACGGTAACACCCAGAATTCTCGTGCAACAACAACGAAAGATGACTATCCAACTTTCACTTCTGGGCCGGTACTGGGAAGCACTGAGCGACGTCCACAGCGTCCAAAAATGGCCCAGGGAATGGTGACGGTACGTCGAACATGCTATATCGTGGTCTTCTCATTTCTTATGTCCTCGCATTTATCCAAAACAAGGTTTCCTCGAAAGCGTTTGCAAACAACAAGTCTTTATGGTAGTCGCCATTTTTACGAAGGGAAGCTACTAGATAATGTGTGTGTAAGGGACAGCACTCCCGTGCTAAGCAACGCGCAAACGCCCACCTCAAAACGATTTTATTTTTCACAAAAGCCTGGGAGATAATTTACAGGTCATCATGCAACAATGTGATTGTGCATGGGTGACAGTGCGAGAATATGAAATGAATGTAAACGGGACATAAATATGCCCCATAAATCCATGGCCAGCAAGCGATATACATTCCCATGAGCTCCTGCGGATGCCGGGGCTCATGAGAATGTATGACTTTTGCATTTGGAACAGGCTGGCTGAAGGCCTGTTCTGTCTGAACCAAACAGCTGAAATTCAGCTTTTCGGGATTTTGAAAAGCTGAATCAGCTTCTAGGAGTGAAGACGGTCACCCATTGATGTGATTGTGCCTGTTCGTGTGTGTTACACGGACATAAAATTTGATTCCATTATAAGAATCTAAGCACTAGGTAATATTTTGCTTTGTCGTTTACTTCTCATCTTGTTTTTTTTTTTTTTTTTTTTTGTATCACAAAAGATAATTACCGTCTGCAAACTTGATGAGTTCAGTGATAATATTTTCTCCCCAGACCAACTGCTGTCTATGCACACGCAATGCACCCTGCCCAATGCATACCTCATGCAGGTGCCTGACAGCAAACACCGATACACCAACTACAAGCTAAAGGGTGCACGAGCAAACGAGAGGCAAGTTTCAAAATAATTAGATACAGGGCCGCAGCAGATGGTTCCGGCCTTCGCCATACCAATTATGTATACATTTTTTTGACAAGACCATATAATTATGTCTGTTTATGCCCTCGACCCAAATTAATTTAAATGTTACTAATTTTTCCATTTTTGGGGGGTTGTGCGAATTCTTCCCCCCCCACCCCCCCCTGCCCGATTGACTTTAGGAAGCAGATGAAAGCAAGCTGGCATCATGCAGGCATGCACCCCTTCGGCTGGAGCATTAGGTTTCTTTCACCTCGTGCTATGGTTATGAGATATGAAATAAATGTTAGGAAACAGATATATATATATTTGGTATTCTAACCACAATATATTTCATTCATAGTTTATCTATGTTTGCACTGACAGCAAACCATGTGGGATTTATTTCTGATTACTCCATATAGCAATGTTCTCTATCAGAAAACTGAAATGACTCAACCCGCAAAAATAAATATCAAGGAAATATATCAGTTCACAACAGCAAGAGGTATATCTCACTTGATCTTCATTTTGTGACAAAAACATTGTTTTCAAATAGACTTCAACGTATGGTTTATTTGTTTATATCTGTACTGAGTGAAACTGTTAAAAATGCCTTTCATTGTGAGGCTTCTCTTATGAGTTTACCAAAATCGTCAAGTACATCAATAAGTGTCTCTTGGCTTGACTTCACGAACGAAGATTCTATAGGGCTTGCCCACGTCGTCTGCAGGCATTTTCGTGGCTGCGGAGGCCAATCCGGGACAGGCAGGTTTACATCAATAAGTGTATACATAAATAAAACACAATTACCATGATTGTCATAATTCCTAAAAATACAGCTGATTTTTTTTATGAAATGAGTATGTCTATCCTCAACAAGACCAAGTAGTCTATGTACCCTACAGAACCAGATCAAAATGGTGACTGCGAAGCGTGTGTAATGCAGAGACGAACTCAATGAAAAAAAGAAAGACGCTTAGAAAAGACAGCTACAACACAATTTTATTCATATTATCTAGTAATAAATTGTGTTGTAACTGTCATTTCTAAGCGACGTTCTTTCCTCATAGGGTTCTTCTCTACAGAACAACATACATGTGCACTTTTACTTCCTGCACCATATATAACTGTAATAATACATGAGGCAAAAACACAAACAGAACAGAGACAACCATTTTAATTATAAAGAAACAATTTCAGTGATGTCATTGAATTATATGCATGGTATATTTTGCTTATGATGCTGTCATTCAAACTTGGTCACTGTGTTTTGGTAAGTGAGGGAGAGGGGGGGGGGGGGGCTGGAGGGGGCGGGTACACATGCAGGCATATATATATATATATATATATATATATATATATATATATATATATATATATATATATATATATATATATATATATATACCGCAACGATTTCCTAATGTAATGTTACATATGGCAATATAGTTCTATCATCATATGCTAAATTTTGCTATCCGCCAAAATGCTAATATTGCCATGATTCCACAGCAGACAGACAGCCTTCATGGACAGGTCCAACCAGTGAAGAGACAACAGACTGGCCAGTGTCAAACATGTCACCAAACTGCAGGGGCGTTAGCAGCAATGTCACACAGAAACTTTGGAACAGCAAACAGCCTGATGCAGTGCAGTGTGCCCCAACTTGCTCTCAGCAGGCAGCTGCAAGACAAGAACAAAGGTCAGTTAGTACATGTGAAGATGTACTGCAAACACTGTTCTAGATGAGTTTACTTGGCTACCGGGTATCAGCCAGTATAATCTACTCAACATGAAACCAACCGTAATGAATCAATCACAGCCAGTGTAATCAATAAACTCCATACAAGACAGATTTGCAAAATAACTTTTACAAACAATTTCTTTGTCTCGGTGATGGTCAAACGATTTATACAGTTTTGTTCTAATAATAAAAGACATTGTAGCTTTGCAATGCTGCTTGGTAACATGATATTATATGAATATGTTTTCAGGCCAACATAACCAACTTTTCCCTGGGGGAGACTAAAGATGCACTCAACCGATGAGCAGCCCCTGGTGACCATATCGAATGTGGGAGTAGAGGCGACACCTTATCAGCGCGTGACCAGTGAAGACAATCCGGCCTACTGTTTGTGTGGGAATCATCTAATAATAATGGACAACAAGAACTACTGAATTTGATCCAGCTGATCGAGTTAACAGAAGAACCAACTTTTCTAGATATTTGTAAGAAGCAGACCGAAGTCAAATTTTGCAGCGTCAAAAATTATAGCATCACATTTGCAAATAAAATTCCCACATTATAATAGCAATCAAACATCACCAACACTCTACAGATTTTTTTCAGTTGTGGCATGAGAGCCATATGGGGCTTGGCAATAGCAAACACTGTTGCTCTTGTCAGGTGGCCATAATCAGATGGCAGTTTCTAAGCCCCAATCTAAACTACCTGAGGGCACTATCTGGTTGTGTATGTGTGTGAAACCAACCTCCAAGTCTTTACTTCTGCTGAAAAACCACATCCACTCGTCGCTCAATCTTGTCATCTGTACTGCGTAGGTAATGTAACAAACTGGAGAGCTTCTCATCAGTGAGGCATTGGGGATACAAGGCCACGGAGCACATTCCTTGATGAGAAAAAACAGAATGAAGAGAACATTTTCATTAACTTTTAAAATTTACTTTCTGTCATGGAGATTGTTTACATCTGTTTGTACAAGTAGTTGGGACATGAATAAATGGACACATGCATGTAATATATACTCCATATTGTGCACTTTGTACTCTCTATAAAAGAAAGTATTAAAGTTGAATGTAAAAGCAAAATGTTGGACATTTTTTGTTTTCAATACATTTGGACATTCTTCTTCATAAATTGCATACATGTCTGCTTTCATTTTTCATCCTTGTTATAACTACATACTGTAAACAGTGCACATGAACAGGAATTCTGCACCTGACTTGCCATAAGAAAGAATTAGTTTTCATGGTCAGTGTCACAATCCTAAATAGTATATTTCTACAAATACATGTACTGTAATGATACTGAAAATGACATGTACAATACTGCACTTGTACCAGAAATTGCACAAGTGTGTAACATACATGTACTATGCATATTTCTGCTGTGCTACCTGGTATGCCACAGAGTGCCTGTTGCTAATCTTGGTATACTGCTTGCATACTTGGTGGTTGAAGTCAAGGATGGTAAGCCTGTTGCGCATTGTGTAGCCTTTGTAGCCAATGAAAGTTTTTTGGGGGGGCCATTTCATTTTCAGCCACATAGATACATCCCCTTGACTAACACTCAAAACACTCAATGATGAGACTGAAACATATCTAAACTCTAAGTCAAAATAAGTGCATAAATAAGACATGATACCTTGATCATGCCTGGCAAGGACACTCGTAATGTGTGGTGATGGTTGATAACAGGCTTTATCCCTTGTTTCAAGTGGTGTTTAGCCTTTGGCAGCAGCAAAGAAACTGAAAACAGATGGCCAATATAATAGATAAAGCAAAACCTGAAAGTAAAAAAAGCACAAAAGTGAAAATGTACCAGCAGCAGTTTATACTGAGTAGGTTATTTCGATGACAGGACAGTTTCGTGTGTTTTTGTTCTGCATACACTCAAGGATATAATCCTCCATGTAAACACACAGCTCAACTCAAACCTTTTATGCAATTCGCTTGCCTTTGTGCCACACATCAAAGTAATGATCCAGATGTTTCAGTGGCTGCGATCAAGTCAGTAATAATATACAAATCTATTTCATACTGGAAAAAAGATACATGCATTACAGAGTGGCAAACTGACCGGTAGCTAGCACTAGCTGTTATGAAGACTTGGGAGAAAAACCACCATGGCACCATGATAATAATGTTTACTGTCAACTTGTAAATATACTTACAGTGTGGAGGTAGCAGTCATATGTAAATCATAACTTAGTGTTGTGACAGCAATATTTCCAGGACACTATAAGCTACTTTATGTGTGATGTGATAACACTTTTACAAACAAAAATGATTTTGTGCAAGCGCACGGGTGTACCATACTTCAAAATCAAATGCCACCAAACTGATAATTACCTGAAAGTAGCAGGAGATTACAGTAGAACTCTGTCGGTGACAACTTATCGGACAGGTCTTGCTGTCTTCAGAAACTCGATGCCAGTCTGTGCATTCACCAGTTTCAAGTCACCTGACCTTGTGGCAGCCCTGCTGTCTAGAAACAAACCATAAACACAGTCATGGATGGACAAAACCTGTTGAAAAAGAAATAAATACAGAAAATAGGCATGTGGGCACATACGCATGTACGTGTGGCTTTCTAAAAATGGCTTAGTCACAAAATAGCAGCACATTTGAGTGTTATGATATGGAGCAATATATACATACATGTATTTACATGATTCACAGAAAAACTAGCAATAAAATATTTTGGTATACAAGAATGATAGTATAAGTTTTTGTCACTCATATTTCTCCTGTTCATAAGCTTGTGGTTTCAGGAAAATATGAGAAATACATTGTATCAGTGGCAAGCCAACTTACAATAGACCACTTATATACCTGATTGTGAGTTTCATAATGAATTATGCACATACATGTATTGCTCTATTTCATCACACTGAAATGTGCTGTTATTTTGTGAACAAATATATTTTAGGTTGATTATAGTGGTATAATTATTTTATCCTTACCTAGACCTGTTGATTATATTCTCATCCAGACAATTGCTGATGTTGTTTTCATACAGCGAGCAGCTGTACATTTGTTTTCATTCAGACAGCTGAACATTTTGTCTGTGTTCAGACAACTGCAGGTATATTTTGTTTTTTATTCAGACAGCTGTATATTTAATTCTATTCAGACAGCTGTATATTTTGTTCTAAATATAAGCCAGCTGTACATTTTGTCCCAAGCATACACACACACACACACACACACACACACACACACACACACACACACACACACACACACACACACACACACACATTTTAGGTTCACAACTTACCTTGCCACTGCGATTATCTGTTATGTATTGTGATGAGATTGGGCGTTGTTCCATTACTGATGCACCTTCACTTTGTACTAGCTTCACAAATGTATCCACAGAAATAACACATTAGCTGCTTGCTGCTCTGTGAGCTCATTTGGTGTGGCACTGAAAAAGAATCAAATGACTGGTATTTGTATAGTTATGTAATGCACACACGGGTCTTGTACTAGAAAATGGCGTGGCGTTCTGAAGATATTTACACAAAAACTTGACAACCACCACGAACCCCCAAAACAAATCGCAACTAAAAGTGGAAACTTCTAAATGTACATCAGACCAGAGCTCAGAATATATCGCATATTTCATTATGTATATAACACAAATATGTGTAATAGAAAATTGCCCAGAAACTATTACACTTATTTATAAAGGAGAGAAAATTTAAAAACAAAGTTTCAGGCTGTTACTATAGTGACGTATATATAGTAACTACAGAAGAGACGAACAGTGAGGCTAAGATTTCCAATCTATTCTTCGTCTTGTTCATCGATGTATTCTGCCTACTTCTCACCACTGTCGTCTGCTGTTATTTCCTCAGTCATCATTTCCCCCGAAATTAGTGTCCTGTACACCAGAACACACATAACATTACGATCGCTAGGGCTTCTTGTTGTTGACAAGGAAGTGGTCATTAGAGTGGTGTCCCCTGATAATACATATTTACGAGTACCTTCCCTTTGTAAACACGACGTCAGCTACACGCGCATAGGTGTTTGTTGTTGTTGGAAATATACTTACCAACAAAAGTAATATTTGTACCACAAAAAGTGAAAAGACCACACCATATCATGTTGGACTTACCGCCACCATTCGCTGGACCTTTTTTGGACGCTCTGGACGTCGCGGCTCGGTGCAGGCTTCACCAGTGCGGCAAAATGAAAGTTGGATATTTTTCAGTCGTAGTTGCACGGGAATTGGATGTTACCGCGCACGGACAGATGCAACTGGAAGTGACCTTAGGCAGCTGGATGGTGTATACCTGTTTTCGTGAACTGTGACAGCCGTCAAGGACGTCTGACACTCTACAGCAGCTATAGTAACGTGCGTGCTCGGGGATCCTATCACACGGGGCCCTATCAGGGTTGCACTTTCTGTGTCAGGTAGGGACTTTGACATTTTTTTTTCGATGTCCTCTACTGACTAATTGCTGAACCCGGACCTTTAAAGGTCCTGGTTCAGAGTCAGTTGAGGCCAGCGAAAAAAAATTTCGAAGTCCCTACCTGACTTTAAAAGTGCAACCCTGACAGGGCCTCGTCAGATGGGATCCCCGAACATTCACGTTACTATAGCTGCTGTAGAGCGTCAGACGTCCTTGACGGCTGTCACAGTTCACGCAAACAGGTATACGCCACTCAGCTGCCAAAGGTCACTTCCAGTTGCATCTGTCCGTACACGGTAACACCCACAATTCTCGTGCAACAACGACGAAACGGATGACTATCCAACTTTCACTTCTGGGCCGGTACTGGGAAGCACTGAGCAACGTCCCGCACAGCGTCCAAAAATGGCCCAGGGAATGGTGACGGTACGTCGAACATGCTATATCGTGGTCTTCTCATTTCTTATGTCCTCGCATTTATCCAACACAAGGTTTCCTCGAAAGTGTTTGCAAACAACAAGTCTTTATGGTAGTCGCCACTTTTACGAAGGGAAGCTACTAGATGTTTGTGTAAGGGACAGCACTCCCGTGCTAAGCAACGCGCAACGCGGAAACGCCCACCTCAAAACGATTTTATTTTTCACAAAAGCCTGGGAGATAATTTACAGGTCATCATGCAACGATGTGATGTGCATGGGTGACAGTGCGAGAATATGAAATGAATGTAAACGGGACATAAATATGCCCCATAAATCCATGGCCAGATGCGGATGCAGGGGCTCATGAGAATGTATGACTTTTGCATTTGGAACAGGCTGGCTGAAGGCCTGTTCTGTCTGAACCAAACAGCTGAAATTCAGCTTTTCGGGATTTTGAAAAGCTGAATCAGCTTCTAGGAGTGAAGACTGTCACCCATTGATGTGATTGTGGCTGTTCGTGTGTGTTACACGGACATAAAATTAGATTCCATTATAAGAATCTAAGCACTAGGTAATATTTTGATTTGTCGATTACTTCTCATCTTGTTTTTTTTTTTTTTTGTATCACAAAAGATAATTACTGTCTGCAAACTTGATGAGTTCAGTGATAATATTTTCTCCCCAGACCAACTGCTGTCTATGCACACGCAATGCACCCTGCCCAATGCATACCTCATGCAGGTGCCTGACAGCAAACACCGATACACCAACTACAAGCTAAAGCAAACGAGAGGCAAGTTTCAAAATAATTAGATACAGGGCCGCAGCAGATGGCTCCGACCTTCGCCATACCAATAATGTATACATTTTTTTGACAAGACCATATAATTATTTCTTTTTATGCCCTCCACCCAAATTAATTTAAATGTTACTAATTTTTCCATTTTGGGGGGTTGTGCGAATTCTTCCCCCCCCCCCTCCCCCCCGATTGACTTTAGGAAGCAGATGATAGCAAGCTGGCATCATGCAGGCATGCACCCCTTCGGCTGGAGCATTAGGTTTCTTTCACCTCGTGCTATGGTTATGAGATATGAAATAAATGTTAGGAAACAGATATATATTATGTAATTGGTATTCTAACCACAATATATGTCATTCATAGTTTATCTATGTTTGCACTGACAGCAAACCATGTGGGATTTATTTCTGATCACTCCATATAGCAATGTTCTCTATCAGAAAACTGAAATGACTCAACCCGCAAAAATAAATATCAAGGAAATATATCAGTTCACAACGTCAAGAGGTATATCTCACTTGATCTTCATTTTGTGACAAAAACATTGTTTTCAAATACACTTCAACGTATGGTTTATTTGTTTATATCTGTACTGAGTGAAACTGTTAAAAATGCCTTTCATTGTGAGGCTTCTCTTAGTTTACCAAAATCGTCAAATACATCAATAAGTGTCTCTTGGCTTGACTTCACGAACGAAGATTCTATAGGGCTTGCCCACGTCGTCTGCAGGCATTTTGTGGCTGCGGAGGCCAATCCGGGACAGGCAGGTTTACATCAATAAGTGTATACATAAATAAAACACAATGACCATGATTGTCATAATTCCTAAAAATACAGCTGATTTTTTTTTATGAAATGAGTATGTCTATCCTCAACAAGACCAAGTAGTCTATGTACCCTACAGAACCACATAGTCCAGATCAAAATGGTGACTGCGAAGCGTGTGTAATGCAGAGACGAACTCAACGAAAAAAAGAAAGACGCTTAGAAAAGACAGCTACAACACAATTATATTCATATTATCTAGTAATAAATTGTGTTGTAACTGTCATTTCTAAGCGACGTTCTTTCCTCATAGGGTTCTTCTCTACAGAACAACATGCATGTACACTTTTACTTCCTGCACCATATATAACTGTAATAATACAAGAGGCAAAAACACAAACAGAACAGAGACAACCATTTTAATTATAAAGAAACAATTTCAGTGATGTCATTGAATTGTATGCATGGTATATTTTGCTTATGATGCTGTCATTCAAACTTGGTCTCTGTGTTTTGGTAAGTGAGGGAGAGGGGGGGGGGGGGGCTGGAGGGGGCGGGTACACATGCAGGCATATATATATATATATATATATATATATATATATATATATATATATATATATATATATATATATATATATATATATATATATATATATATATATATATATATATATACCGCAATGATTTCCTAATGTATTGTTACATATGGCAATATAGTTCTATCATCATATGCTACATTTTGCTATCCACCAAAATGCTAATATTGCCATGATTCCACAGCAGACAGACAGCCTTCATGGACAGGTCCAACCAGTGAAGAGACAACAGACTGGCCAGTGTCAAACATGTCACCAAACTGCAGGGGCGTTAGCAGCAATGTCACACAGAAACTTTGGAACAGCAAACAGCCTGATGCAGTGCAGTGTGCCCCAACTTGCTCTCAGCAGGCAGCTGCAAGACAAGAACAAAGGTCAGTTAGTACATGTGAAGATGTACTGCAAACACTGTTCTAGAGGAGTTTACTTGGCTACCGGGTATCAGCCAGTATAATCTACTCAACATGAAACCAACCGTAATGAATCATAGCCAGTGTAATCAATAAACTCCATACAAGACAGATTTGCAAAATAACTTTTACAAACAATTTCTTTGTCTCGGTGATGGTCAAACGATTTATACAGTTTTGTTCTAATAATAAAAGACATTGTAGCTTTGCAATGCTGCTTAGTAACATGATATTATATGAATATGTTTTCAGGCCAACATAACCAACTTTTCCCTGGGGGAGACTAAAGATGCACTCAACCGATGAGCAGCCCCTGGTGACCTATAATGTGGGAGTAGAGGCGACACCTTATCAGCGCGTGACCAGTGAAGACAATCCGGCCTACTGTTTGTGTGGGAATCATCTAATAATAATGGACAACAAGAACTACTGAATTTGATCCAGCTGATCGAGTTAACAGAAGAACCAACTTTTCTAAATATTTGTAAGAAGCAGACCGAAGTCAAATTTTGCAGCGTCAAAAATTATAGCATCACATTTGCAAATAAAATTCACACATTATAATAGCAATCAAACATCACCAACACTCTGCATACAGATTTTTTTCAGTTGTGTCATGAGAGCCATATGGGGCTTGGCAACAGCAAACACTGTTGCTCTTATCAGGTGGCCATAATCAGATGGCAGTTTCTAAGCCCCAATCTAAACTACCTGAGGGCACTATCTGGTTGCGTATGTGTGTGAAACCAACCTCCAAGTCTTTACTTCTGCTGAAAAACCACATCCACTCATCGCTCAATCTTGTCATCTGTACTGCGTAGGTAATGTAACAAACTGGAGAGCTTCTCATCAGTGAGGCATTGGGGATACAAGGCCACGGAGCACATTCCTTGATGAGAAAAAACAGAATGAAAAGAACATTTTCATTAACTTTTAAAATTTACTTTCTGTCATGGAGATTGTTTACATCTGTTTGTACAAGGAGTTGGGACATGAATAAATGGACACATGCATGTAATATATACTCCATATTGTGCACTTTGTACTCTCTATAGAAGAAAGTATTAAAGTTGAATGTAAAAGCAAAATGTTGGACATTTTTTGTTTTCAATACATTTGGACATTCTTCTTCATAAATTGCATACATGTCTGCTTTCATTTTTCATCCTTGTTATAACTACATACTGTAAACAGTGCACATGAACAGGAATTCTGCACCTGACTTGCCATAAGAAAGAATTAGTTTTCATGGTCAGTGTCACAATCCTAAATAGTATATTTCTACAAATACATGTACTGTAATGATACTGAAAATGACATGTACAATACTGCACTTGTACCAGAAATTGCACAAGTGTGTAACATACATGTACTATGCATATTTCTGCTGTGCTACCTGGTATGCCACAGAGTGCCTGTTGCTAATCTTGGTATACTGCTTGCATACTTGGTGGTTGAAGTCAAGGATGGTAAGCCTGTTGCGCATTGTGTAGCCTTTGTAGCCAATGAAAGTTTTTTTTTTGGGCCATTTCATTTTCAGCCACATAGATACATCCCCTTGACTAACACTCAAAACACTCAATGATGAGACTGAAACATATCTAAACTCTAAGTCAAAATAAGTGCATAAATAAGACATGATACCTTGATCATGCCTGGCAAGGACACTTGTAATGTGTGGTGATGGTTGATAACAGGCTTTATCCCTTGTTTCAAGTGGTGTTTAGCCTTTGGCAGCAGCAAAGAAACTGAAAACAGATGGCCAATATAATAGATAAAGCAAAACCTGAAAGTAAAAAAAGCACAAAAGTGAAAATGTACCAGCAGCAGTTTATACTGAGTAGGTTATTTCGATGACAGGACAGTTTCGTGTGTTTTTGTTCTGCATACACTCAAGGATATAATCCTCCATGTAAACACACAGCTCAACTCAAACCTTTTATGCAATTTGCTTGCCTTTGTGCCACTCATCAAGGTAATGATCCAGATGTTTCAGTGGCTGCGATCAAGTCAGTAATAATATACAAATCTATTTCATACTGGAAAAAAGATACATGCATTACAGAGTGGCAAACTGACCAGTAGCTAGCACTAGCTGTTATGAAGACTTGGGAGAAAAACCACCATGGCACCATGATAATAATGTTTACTGTCAACTTGTAAATATACTTACAGTGTGGAGGTAGCAGTCATATGTAAATCATAACTTATAGTGTTGTGACAGCAATATTTCCAGGACACTATAAGCTACTTTATGTGTGATGTGATAACACTTTTACAAACAAAAATGATTTTGTGCAAGCGCACAGGTGTACCATACTTCAAAATCAAATGCCACCAAACTGATAATTACCTGAAAGTAGCAGGAGATTACAGTAGAACTCTGTCGGTGACAACTTATCGGACAGGTCTTGCTGTCTTCAGAAAATCGATGCCAGTCTGTGCATTCACCAGTTTCAAGTCACCTGACCTTGTGGCAGCCCTGCTGTCTAGAAACAAACCATAAACACAGTCATGGATGGACAAAACCTGTTGAAAAAGAAATAAATACAGAAAATAGGCATGTGTGCACATACGCATGTGCGTGTGGCTTTCTAAAAATGGCTTAGTCACAAAATAGCAGCACATTTGAGTGTTATGATATGGAGCAATATATACATACATGTATTTACATGATTCACAGAAAAACTCGCAATAAAATATTTTGGTATACAAGAATGATATTATAAGTTTTTGTCACTCATATTTCTCCTGTACATAAGCTTGTGGTTTCAGGAAAATATGAGAAATACATGTATCAGTGGCAAGCCAACTTACAATAGACCACTTATATACCTGATTGTGAGTTTCATAATGAATTATGCACATACATGTATTGCTCTATTTCATCACACTGAAATGTGCTGCTATTTTGTGAACAAATATATTTTAGGTTGATTATAGTGGTATATTTTTATCCTTACCTAGACCTGTTGATTATATTCTCATCCAGACAATTGCTGATGTTGTTTTCATACAGCGAGCAGCTGTACATTTGTTTTCATTCAGACAGCTGAACATTTTGTCTGTGTTCAGACAACTGCAGGTATATTTTGTTTTTTTATTCAGACAGCTGTATATTTAATTATATTCAGACAGCTGTATATTTAATTATATTCAGACAGCTGTATATTTTGTTCTAAATATAAGCCAGCTGTACATTTTGTCCCAAGCATACACACACACACGCACACACACACACACACACACACACACACACACACACACACACACATTTTAGGTTCACAACTTACCTTGCCACTGCGATTATCTGTTATGTATTGTGATGAGATTGGGCGTTGTTCCATTACTGATGCACCTTCACTTTCACTTTGTACTAGCTTCACAAATGTATCCACAGAAATAACACATTAGCTGCTTGCTGCTCTGTGAGCTCATTTGATGTGGCACTGAAAAAGAATCAAATGACTGGTATTTGTATAGTTATGTAATGCACACACGGGTCTTGTACTAGAAAACGCCGTGGCGTTCTGAAGATATTTACACAAAAACAACCACGTACACAAACCCCCAAAACAAATCGCAACTAAAAGTGGAAACTTCTAAATGTACATCAGACCAGAGCTCAGAATATATCGCATATTTCATTATGTATATAACACAAATATGTGTAATAGAAAATTGCCCAGAAACTATTACACTTATTTATAAAGGAGAGAAAATTTAAAAACAAAGTTTCAGGCTGTTACTATAGTGACCTATAGTAACTACAGAAGAGACGAACAGTGAGGCTAAGATTTCCAATCTATTCTTCGTCTTGTTCATCGATGTATTCTGCCTACTTCTCACCACTGTCGTCTGCTGTTATTTCCTCAGTCATCATTTCCCCCGAAATTAGTGTCCTGTACACCAGAACACACATAACATTACGATCGCTAGGGCTTCTTGTTGTTGACAAGGAAGTGGTCATTAGAGTGGTGTCCCCTGATAATACATATTTACGAGTACCTTCCCTTTGCAAACACGACGTCAGCTACACGCGCATAGGTGTTTGTTGTTGTTGGAAATATACTTACCAACAAAAGTAATATTTGTACCACAAAAGTGAAAAGACCACACCATATCATGTTGGACTTACCGCCACCATTCGCTGGACCTATTTGGGACGCTCTGCGGACGTCGCGGCTCGGTGCAGGCTTCACCAGTGCGGCAAAATGAAAGTTGGATATTTTTCAGTCGTAGTTGCACGGGAATTGGATGTTACCGCGCACGGACAGATGCAACTGGAAGTGACCTTAGGCAGCTGGATGGTGTATACCTGTTTTCGTGAACTGTGACAGCCGTCAAGGACGTCTGACACTCTACAGCAGCTATAGTAACGTGCGTGCTCGGGGATCCCATCACACGGGGCCCTGTCGGGGTTGCACTTTCAGTCTTTCTGTGTCAGGTAGGGACTTTGAAATTTTTTTTTCGATGTCTTCTACTGACTAATTGCTGAACCAGGACCTTTAAAGATGCGGCGCCAGTCATGACCACAGCAGTCAAAAAGACTTAAAGATGTCGCGCCAGTCATGACCACAGCAGTGAGAAAGACTTAAAGATGCGGCGCCAGTCATGACCACAGCAGTCAGAAAGACTTAAAGATGCGGCGCCAGTCATGACCACAGCAGTCAGAAAGACTTAAAGATGCGGCGCCAGTCATGACCACAGTAGTCAGAAAGACTTAAAGATGCGGTGAGAGGCAAAAGCTTGACAGATGTGGCGCCAGGTGATTGGCTCTTGTAATTCAACTTGAAAGAAAATGGGACCGAGTTCTATTTCGGGTGAAAGTGCATACGAGATTCAATTCTACTCTCGGCGGAGTGGCGAGAACCCGGTTTCAATCCAAGTTTGGCGCTGTTTCAAGCATTTTAATTCCCGGTAGGCCCTGTTCAAGCGTTTCAATCCCGATAAGCGTTGTTTCAAGCGTTTCAGTCCCAAAAGTCGATCCGTCTGCGAGCACACTGAGTTTTTATCTGATACGTTTTCTCAGTCGGTCTCCACCATACAGAGCTTCCAGTCAGACCGCCAGACTTTATTATCCTTTCATCTGACAGTTGAGCTGGACCGTGACCTCCCCCTATCCTTCCCTCACACACATACACACACACACACACACACGCGCGCGCGCGCACTCACTCAGTCACTCAATCACTCACTCACGCACGCACGCACACACACACACACACATTCAGCACAGACTGACGTAAATCATCAAGTTACGCCGCGAGCTAAACAGCGTTTCCTGGCTGGATTGTCAGACACGACTGATATCATGACTGGTTTTCCTTTTCTATTCAGTGCTTGGCCAGTAGCCTTATGCTTGGCCAGTAGCCTTATGCTTGGCCAGTAACCTTATGCTTGGCCAGTAACCTTATGCTTGGCCAGTAACCTTTTTTGTTGTTGCACGGCAGCCATTGGCCGGTGGTCTCTCTATGGGAAGCAATGATTGGCCAGAGGGCTGTAGGGAGTATCTCTTTCGCCGCGGACTGTGTGTGTGTGTGTGTGTGCGTGTGTGTGCGTGCGTGCGTGTGTGTGCGTGTGCGTGCGTGCGTGAGTGTGTCTGTGTGTGCCGGCGCCAAGCTAATCTGGCACTACCCTTCGGATTGTGTGTGTATGTATGTGTGTGTGTGTATGTGTGTGTATGTGTGTGTGCGTGTTTGTGCGTGCGTGTGTGCATATGTGTGTGCGTGTATGTGTGTTTGTGTGTGTGTGAGGCAAACGAACTGAGGTGGTCGGGTCACCAGGAGATGCAGTCAGCACGAGCGGTAACTCATGTACACATTTACAGGGTCTACACGCGCACACTACAACACATTTACATTTTATGCACGTGCACACTACAGCCCGTTTACAGTGTCTGCACGTGCACACTACAGCCCGTTTACAGTGTCTGCACGTGCACACTACAGCCCGTTTACAGTGTCTGCACGTGCACACTACAGCCCGTTTACAGTGTCTGCACGTGCACACTACAGCCCGTTTACAGTGTCTGCACGTGCACACTACAGCCCGTTTACAGTGTCTGCACGTGCACTAGTCGGCAACTGCGGATAGCGCCTGTGTCAAGTCTAGCGCCTGTGTCAAGTCTAGAGCCTGTGTCAAGTCTAGAGCCTTTGGCCTCATTGAATGGTGAGTACGTGGGCCGCACGCCTGGCCCCCGTCACACTGATCAATTGTATCCGCCATGACAGGCAGCATGACGAAGGAAGCAGGAAGAAAATGCATTTCCTAGACCATGTCTTGTGGAATACATTCCCAGCACAGTGTGAACAATGGCTTGATAGGTTTGTTGGTACGTCATCCACGTCTCACCGATGACATCATTCAGTCATCTAGACAAGTCTCTACGTGGCAGGGGAAGCCCGACAGTCCAGTGTATTCGTGTATGTACTCAGTCAAGTCTATTACTGTACAGAATTACAGACTAATGTGACCTACTCCATAAAATGTTCCCTTCATTGACAGATATACTGATTGTATGTACCCACTCTATACAATTTCCCCTTCTGTGAGACATGAGCTGTGATATATTGTCATTAATTTTCACGCATGAACATGCTTGAAATACTTTCCTTCCCATAATCCCTTGCAGACTCCAGAAAGATTCAATCTTGATGCTTGCCTCTGTCAAAACAAAAACGTTGAATATGCTCATAATGTCACATTAGAAAGCTCCTCATGCGCACTAGTAATGAAATTCTTCTTAGTGTGAACAGTTCAGTCTATCTCTTCAGATTACACTCTCTCCAATACGCATAACACAGTTTCGTATGGTTTTGGTTATTCAGTTATACAAGTGGCCAAACACCGATGTCATTCCAATCAGCAAGGTTCACATACGCTGTAAACTTCTATCCCAAATAAAAACATAAGCCGTAAACACACGAAGCGAATCGTCACACTTTTGAGATTGACGACACTGATGTCCGCTAGTGATAGTGACAACCTTAGACAAGGAGTAAATAAACAGCCTGCTGGCATTTTCCGTGCTCTAATTACACGCAGACTTCGCTCAACGACACGCATAATTATTCTGACGAGCACAGTCAAAGGAAATCTCCGCACTGAGTCGGTCGACAGTCCAATATGTGACACCATAAGTCTATTACTATTATAGTGACTTATGGTGGCACACAATATATAGTAATAGATTATGGTGGCACACAATATCGTTCACCAAATGGACAGAGACAAACAAACAACTATCACAGCCAGGTTCATAAATAGCCATAGTTATTAATGTCTGTGGTCGCATCTAAGGCAGCTTATTGGCCTGTTTTCTTCAACATCGGAGGCGTGACAGAGGGAATTTGCGCATTGAAACGTGTTCAGCAGTGTTAGATTTGCTGGGTTCTGTATATTTGAAGCATACATTTGGTGTTGGACGGTAAAGTTTCTACCGCCTATGTGCATGTAAACTTTACGTTATGTCACCTCGTTTGCAACATTTCAGAAAAGTCAGACGTGAACTCGAGACTATGTGGGCCCCTAAACTGTGACGTCAAAGAGTTTGGTGGTGACGTGATTTTTCTAGCACGTCAGTGTAGTACACACAGTGCCACTAGCAATGGCGCTGAAGGGGTAAATTCCCTATGTTTCAGCGGGAAAAAACCAACCAAACATACAAAAACCCAAGAAAGGCAAAGCCCTTATGGCTCACGTGAATGACCGATCCACACATGTCTGACAATAAGTAAAGGGATGGCTTCTGCACTAACAAAATCCATGTTTTTTTCAAAATTTAATCAGTTTTCACACATCTGTGAAACCCCCGTGACCCTTAACCTTTGTGATGAGTTGACTAAATTTTGATACATAGGAAGGCCTTATTATCAGCTACCTTTGTGCCAAATTTGATTGAAAAGTTTGCAAAAATGTTGATAATAACTACAATTATTGGCTTTTTATACACATTTGTCGACCTCTTATGACCCTTGACCTTTTCCGAGGGGTCATCCAAATTAGTATGCATAGATATGTCTTACCATCAGGTATCTCTGTAGCAAGTGTGGGTTTGAAGTTGTGAATAATAATTTAGAAATTTTTTTTTGGGTCAAAATATGGCTATTTGTTTTACCTATTTCCTGAGCTCTTGTGACCCTTGACCTTTCCGAGGGATCAACCAAATTAGTGTGCGTATAAAGGTCTTACCATCAAGTATCTTCGAACCAAGTTTGAGTTGGAAGTTGTGAATAATATTTGATATTTTTTATATATTTCCTGATCCCCTGTGACCTTGACCTTTGTGCGTGGTCACTAAAATTGGTATGTTTAGAAAGGTCTTGCCATAAAGTATCCTTGGTCCATGTTTGTAGCTGGAATAGTCTACGAGAAAAACGTTAAAGTTTACCACGGACGACAGACGACGGAGGACCACTGGCCCAGAACATAGACTCACCTTTGCTTCGCAAGTGAGCCATAAAACAATAACAACAACAAAACAACCAAACAAACAACACCAAACAAACAAACAAACAAACAAACAAACAAACACAAACAAAAAACCACGCGAAAATACCCAGCAAAAATCTATACAGCTTGAATCAACCTGGGCGTAAATCTACCCAGTGTATATTCGTGCTGTCGCTATTTCATTGACATATTTTCATTTGAGTAAATTCAAGCCTTGTTTATTTATGTTGGGCGGAATCATGCTGTTATTCAAGCGTTCTTTATTTATGTTGGGCGGAATCATGCTGTTAAGATTAATTCATTGTTTAATTATTAAAAAAAAAAAAAAGGAAAATCAGAGGAACACTTTTGCACTGGGTAGATGTACGCCTGGATGGATTTGCGCTGAGTATACTTTGGTGGATAGTGTCAAGCTGAGGTATTAACATCTGTGTCCTGAAAACACACCCGGAAAACACATCCTTCTTGGCGACTTTAACTTCCACTTCGACAAACCCGACCACCCTGACACAAAACGCCTTTGCACATCACTTTCAAACCACAATCTTACGGAACACATCACCAAACCCACCCACCGACTCGGCCACACCCTCGACTGGATCATCACCCGCACCTCCGATCAACTCTTCCTCGACTCTGACACCTCTTCTGTGCTTCCCTCTGACCACCTCGCTATTCTCGTCTCCCTCAACCTACCTCCCCCGAAAAAACCCAAGCTCCTTGTCTCTCGTCGCAAACTAAAATCTGTCAACCGAGAGAGCTTCTTCGACGAAGCTGTCGACCTTCTTTTGGACCCCGCCCCCTCTCCCGATCTTGCATCCCATTTCGACTCCTCCCTTCGAAAACTTCTAGACACCCATGCACCTGTCACCACCTGCTCCATACCCAACCGACCCCCCTCTCCCTGGCTCACTGGCGCTCATGTGACCTCACCGTTCACAGACAGATCTTCCAAACAACTAGATCCAAAGTCTACAGAATGATCTCCGACTCCAAACGTACACACCTTCAAAACAAAATCCTGGAATCCTGGAATCCACTTCTTCCAAAACCATCTACGCTACCATGAACTCACGCCTAGGCATTTCTAAAGACTCTCATCTCCCCAACACACACAACAAAGAAGAACTCCCGTCTGCTTTTTCCACCTATTTTTCCGACAAAATCCAAACACTGCGCAACACACTCGACACTCTGCCTTCTCCGCCTTGCCCTCCCGACACCCCCTTTTCCGGCACCCCCCTCTCGTCCTTCCGGCCCGTCTCTCAGGATGAAGTCCTCATGACCATAAAGTCCATGCCTCTCAAAACCTAGAACTAGACCCTCTCCAAGCTTCTCTATACCGGGACGGCCTTCCAAAACGTCTGCCATTCATTACCGACATCATCAACACATCTCTAGAGAACGGCTCCGTCCCTCATATCTTCAAGTCCGCCATCGTCCGCCCTCTCCTAAAAAAACACAACCTCGACCCAAACGAACTCAAAAAAATATCGCCCAGTCTCCAATCTATCTTTTCTGTCCAAGCTTCTTGAGAAGGTCGTTCTCAACCAGCTCAACCTCCACCTCGCCGACAACAACCTCCTCAGTTCCTTCCAGTCTGCCTATCGCAAACATCACAGCACTGAAACAGCCCTTCTACATATCTTAAACGACCTGCTTCTCTCCACCGACTCGGGTAACATCTCCCCTCTTACGCTACTCGACCCCTCTGCCGCCTTCGACACCATAGATCACTCTATCCTCCTCCACCGCCTTCACCACTCCTTTGGCATCACTGACTCTGCTCACTCCTGGTTTCTCTCCTATCTCTCCGACAGACAGCAGTCCGTCACCATCGACGGCGTCTCCTCCAACCCAGTCACGCTCTCCTGCGGAGTTCCACAGGGGTCCGTCCTGGGCCCGGTCCTTTTCACACTCTACACGTCTCCCCTGTCCAACATCATCCAGTCTCACCACATACACCACCACTTCTACGCTGACGACTCACAACTACTAGACCAAGACAAACTCGATAATACTCAGTCACTACTGACTCGCACGGCAGACTGCTACGAAGACGTGAAAAACTGGATGACAGCAAACAAGCTTAAACTGAATGACAACAAAACGGAAGCCATGCTGGTAGGCACTCGCCAGAAACTTTCCCAGCGCCCTCCCTCCCTCCACCTTCAACTCGACAGCACCCCCATCTCCCTCTCTGACTCGGCCAAAAACCTCGGCTTTATCCTCGATTCCTCTCTTTCCATGACCAGCTTTGTTTCCGCCATGGCCCAGGCATGCTACTTTCACCTCCGCCGCATCGGTCAGATCAGAAAATACCTCACTACCGAAGCTGCCACCAAACTTGCTGTCTCCCTCATCCTATCTAGCATCGCCTACTGCAACTCTCTCCTTTCCGGCCTCCCTCACTCCACCACTTTCACTCTCCAGCGCGTCCAGAACAATGCTGCCCGCCTCGTCCTCAGAAAGAAAAAATCCGACCACATCACTCCCCTGCTCAAACTCCTTCACTGGCTTCCCATCCCCCAAAGCATCCAATACAAGATTCTGTCTCTCTGCTACAAATCCCTGAACAACTACGCTCCCGCCTATCTCTCAAACTTACTTCACCCCTACACTCCTCCCCGCTCCCTCCGCTCCGCCTCCGACCCTCTCCGCCTCCACATCCCCCGCACCAAACTCAGCACTTTCGGCCCCCGCTCCTTCTCAGTATACGGTCTGTCCATCTGGAACACTCTCCCACTCTCTCTCCGTCAGAAACACTCTCTCTCCTCCTTCCAGTCTGCCCTCAAAACTCACCTCTTTCAACAGTTCTAGCACTATACCACCACACTCCCCACCCTAAGCAGACTGTCGTAATGTATTTCACTATTTGTGGTACGTGAGTCGTTGTCTAAAGCGTGCGCATGCGTGCGCGAGTTGTGAGTGCGCGCTTAGAGTTATAATTATTATAAGATAAGCGCATAATAAATACCGTAATTATTATTATTATTATTATTATTATTATTATTATTATTATTATTATTATTATTATTAATTGAGCAGCCGTTCTTTGTGTTTTGTGATAGATCGTGAATCTTCCAGAAAGTTCTTCTTTTTATTAATATTTATGATTTTAGTTACGTGTTCCATTCTGATTGGTTGTGGTGTGTGAGTTTTTGTGGATTATTCTAGAAATTGGTGCACTATAACAGATTGGTGTTGGGAAGCACATTCATACTTTGTCTTGCATTGTCAGTTGTAGAGACACACAGTTTATCATAGGTACGTGGCCCGTATAGGGTGTACATTGTGAGAGATACAGCGTAACAGTATGGTGTACGTTGTAGAGAGACTTTGTGTCGGCAGTGTGGACATTTGCAGAAGAGACTTTGTATCAGTGTTGGTGCATTTGGAACTGCATTGTGTGGAGATCGCATCGCTGAATTAAAATATTGTTGGAACTGTTACTCCAGTATTGTCTACATCCTTAAGCCACGTGTGACGGATTGCAGCTGAATGAAGTTTATTTAAAAGAACCTTACGTGCGTGCGTCTGGTGTGTTTATCATACTACGACTACAACTCCACCACGTAACAATAATAACAAGCTAATTAATATTCACCAACTTGTTTGGTACAAGTTTTCCTTCCCAAAATCCTTGCAGGCCATAAAGATTCAATTTTGATGCTTGCATCTGTCAAAACAGAACACTAAATATAATAATAATGATGATGATTTAATAATGATGACAAATATGTTCATACTGCCACATTAGCAAGCTCCTTATGTTCACTAGTGATATGTTCATACTGCCACATTAGCAAGCTCCTTATGTTCACTAGTAATATGTTCATACTGTCACATTAGCAAGCTCCTTATGTTCACTAGTAATATGTTCATACTGTCACATTAGCAAGCTCCTTATGTTCACTAGTAATATGTTCATACTGCCACATTAGCAAGCTCCTTATGTTCACTAGTAATATGTTCATACTGTCACATTAGCAAGCTCCTTATGTTCACAAGACACTAGTAATAAAATACTTCTTAGTGTGTACGTGCGCTCGACGTTTGTTTCCCACACACACATACACGGAGAAAAGACAGCAGCGTTGCAAACACGCGATGCTAATTACTGAACCAGTGAGACTGACGACAATAATGTCCACTAGCGATAGTGACAACCTTAGAAAAGGACTAAAAAAACAAACCTGCTGGCATTTTCCGTAGTTACCTATGTTCTAATTACCAGTAGACTTTACTCGACATCACACACGATTATAGAAGCACTGATGTCTACACACTCAAACGAAATCTGAGGTTAGGCGCTATACAAGTACTCATTATTATTATTATTATTACGATTATAGAAGCACTGATGTCTACCGAAATCTCCGCTTTCTAGCCTCCTAGGACAGAAGTTTGCAAGTATAGCGCAGCTGTTAGAACACTAATAGCTCAGTGGGACAATCTGAGAGTAGCGGGGGGTATACTATACGTTGTGCCTGATAAGTGTGTTACTCAGGAAGGAGTACTACTGCTAGTAGCCCCAGATGACAGAACGTGTCAAGAGACAAAGTAGAAGGGGTACTACTGCTAGTAGCACCAGATGACAGAACGTGACGAGAGACAAAGTAGAAGGGGTACTACTGCTAGTAGCACGATGACAGAACGTGACGAGAGATAAAGTAGAAAGGGTACTACTGCTAGTAGCACCAGATGACAGAACATGACGAGAGACAAAGTAGAAGGGATACTACTGCTAGTAGCACCAGATGACAGAACGTGTCAAGAGACAAAGTAGAAGGGGTACTACTGCTAGTAGCCCCAGATGACAGAACGTGTCAAGAGACAAAGTAGAAGGGGTACTACTGCTAGTAGCCCCAGATGACAGAACGTGTCAAGAGACAAAGTAGAAGGGGTACTACTGCTAGTAGCCCCAGATGACAGAACGTGTCAAGAGACAAAGTAGTAGGGGAAGAGATATCAGGGCGGCCCTAAGAAGGTATTCCCCATCCTCGTCATAATCGAGAACTTGACTTTGTTTTCAGAGACTCTTGACCCAATACCAGGAGTGTGTTGTGGTCAGTGGGACATTCGCGTGTCTCATGTCAGTGTCCGAAGCAATTTAGTGAGATGGCGGCATCTCACGCGAGAGCTCGTACTGGCTCTAGTCGGCTTCCCTAGTGACCCTTTGAGAGTGAGTTTGGCCCCCAGCTCACACTGAGTCCGTTAAATTAATGTGCATCTGAGATGGGCATCTGTCTCATACCTGTCTGGGAGTAAGCCAGTGGCTCTGGCTGGAAACTCCAAGACAAGAGTGTTGTCCGCTAGGCTCTGACCAGGTAACCTCTCGCGTCGCGGTGTGAGTCAATGGTGATGTTAGTTGGTAATGACAACAGAAGGACTCTGTGAAACATCAAGAAAGATCGAGGACATTCTCCAAGGACGAACAATGCCATTGGTATCCGTTAAGTTTGTTTCTTTTTAGATTTTTTTTTTTAATGCGTAAATTTGTGGTGTTGAATTAGAAATGTGTTGAATTTTGTTGTTGTCGAATTGCTTCGTGCATGCCCGGACGTCTGGATCATATATCATTTTTCACAATATCATATATCATTTTTCACAATATCATATATCATTTTTCACAATATCATATATCATTTTTCACAATATCATATATCATTTTTCACAATATCATATATCATTTTTCACAATATCATTTTTCACAAAATCATTTTTCACAATATCATATATCATTTTTCACAATATCATATATCATTTTTCACAATATCATTTTTTACAAAATCATTTTTCACAATATCATATATCATTTTTCACAATATCATATATCATTTTTTACAATATCATATATCATTTTTCACAATATCATATATCATTTTTCACAATATCATATATCATTTTTCACAATATCATATATCATTTTTCACAATATCATAATATCATTTTTCACAATATCATATATCATTTTTCACAATATCATATATCATTTTTCACAATATCATATATCATTTTTCACAATATCATATATCATTTTTCACAATATCATTTTTCACAAAATCATTTTTCACAATATCATATATCATTTTTCACAATATCATATATCATTTTTCACAATATCATATATCATTTTTCACAATATCATATATCATTTTTCACAATATCATATATCATTTTTCCTTATAATATTTAACCATCTGACTAAGGCATTATGCTGTTTTTGAAGAGTTTGTACCTCAGCAACAATCTGGGTCTAGTTGCTTATTTTTGTACTGTATTTTGAATTTTTATGCATGCGATTTTTGAATTATTTTTGGTTAATTATCTTCTCGTTTGGTTTTGTATTCGATTTTTACCTCAGGAATTTGCACTTTGAAATCGTCGGGTTTTATCAGTGCTAATGTTTTGGTTTGTGTGTGTGTGTGTGTGTGTGTGTGTGTGTGTGTGTGTGTGTGTGTGTGTGTGTGTGTGTGTGTGTGTGTGTGTGTGTGTGTGTGTGTGTGTTATGTGAGCCCTGCCCCACGAGGCGATTGTGGACAATGATTACCTCGAACCACCCCGGTCCTGCCCCATAGGGACAGTAGCGTTTTAGTTCACCTAAATAGGGTTTAGAGGTGTGTTAGCGCGGCACAGCGCGTATGTTTTATCGGCAAGTGCGTATAGGTGTTAGGCCTAGGAGCTAGGTTCGCTAGGAATCGTATTCAACGTTATATGTGTCAGACTTTGGAGATAGGTTTGCTAGGTAACGTAGTCGAAGGTCTTTAGGTTATTAGCACTTGCATTGGTTTGACTAACTTTCATATGTTGTTTCATTATGAATGCTTTTCTGGTGTAAATAAATCTTGGAACCTTACTTCTATTATAGAGATAGTGAGAGCGAGACTGAGACTGTGCGTGTGTACGTGCGAGAGGTTTGTTTGTGCGTACGTCTGTCCGGCATGACAGTACATATGTGACTGATCGTACGAGCGCACGTTGGTAACTCGGTAGAAACGCTAACAGCAACACACACCAAATCCTGTCAAAATAGGGTCTTTCTGGATACTGTGGTTAGTCCATTGCGCAGGCAACTTGACTTTTGAACACAACGCGAGGCAAATACTGAAACACGGATTTTGTGCGCATGCGAGACTAGGGTAGACTTAACTAAATAATTTACTCTCCAAAGAAATCTCCAGCCCTCCCTAGACCACAAAAGGGATGCGAACTAAACTGGGCACTTGAGTACTGTATTAGATGGGCAGTTCTTGACTATCTAATAACTATTAAGTCGCCTGCACCCAGTCAGGTTACATGAATATACCTAGCGAAAATCTGCACAACTTGAATCAACCTGGCATAAATTTACCAGTGTAAATTTGTGCTGTCGTTATTCCACTGAGATGTTTTTATTTAAGTAAATTGGAGCCTTTTTCGATTTATAATAATAACAATCATAATAAAGAGGATTTATAAGGCACTTATTCATTCATGGTAAGATGCTGTAGGCGCCGTACATATGAACAATAAAAATATTACACAAAAAGTGACAAAACCAAAACCACATGGAAATTAAACAAAGAACAGAAAATGACTAAATACATGAACACTGATAATCAAGATGGGAAAAGATGGGGTTTAAGACTGCGCGCGTTTAACACTGGCACTGGACTCACTGTGTCTCAAGAATTTAGGGAGATCATTCCTATGTACCCTGGTAAAAAAAAAAGATCTCTGCCCAAATCCTTTAGTCCTTACTGTAGGAATCCGAAGCATTTTATTGTCAGACGAACTGCGCAACTGCCTCGAAGGGATATAACAGTGAAGGAGCTCTGAGAGATAAGTGGGTCCTGTGCCAGAAGGGAAACATGACAAATGGACAAGACTTTGTCAGTGTTGAACTCTCTTCTTCACTGGCAACCAGTGGAGAGCGTGCAGGATGGGGGACACATGGTCTGACCCTTTCGCTTTCATGACCAGACGTACGGCTGAATTTTGGACTCTCTGGAGCCCATCAAATAGATACTGCGGGCATCCAGATAAGAGTGAGTTGGCATAGTCAATATGGGACAGAACAAATGCACAAACCAGAGTTTTTGTAGCCTCGGAGGGAAGGAGCTGTCTAATAGAGCTTATATAGCACATCTCCAAATAGGGTGCCCTGCAAATGTTTATCGCCTGGGCGGAACCATGCTGTGAAGATTCACGCTGAGTTTATTTAGTTTTGAAAACAAATAAAAACTCGGAGGAACACATTTGCACTGGGTAGATGCACGGCTGGATGGACTTGCGCTGAGGTAATGTCAAGCTGGGTAGTTTAATGTCCAAATATAGCGAAACTGACCATTTCAGCACCAATGACGGTAATCAGAAGGACTCGGGTAAAGTTATGTTTTGGACTGGGTACAGAGATCATATTGAACAGCATTTTGCTTGATAAAGTGCCGATAACAGACACATGGGATTACTTGACCCAAATCAAAATGTCCTCGGCTGAAGCTTAGGACATTTTGATTCGGGACTCGTAATCACATCTGCCTGTTATCGGCACTATATCACGCAAGATATTGCTCAATACGATGGAATAGCGTAACCAATAGAGCTTGTGGTTAATTAAAGGCCATAGGTACTGTGACCTGTCACACTATATAACCATTTGGCTGTTGGTAGCTATTTTTATCGCCATGATTTTCAGTTGCACTCTGATGCACATTTCACTAAAAGAAGACTTTGATGTACCAGTTAGTCTGAAAAGGCAAAGTCTGCAGACTGTATTTGTCATCACAGGGACCACGAATCTGCATCTCCAGTAGCAAGCCACGACACGGAAACAAAATGGAATGGAAACACGTATAAAAACGGATACGGTTCGATATGTGCTTCCGGTTCACCTTTCTCTGCCTGCCTCACCCTCACTTCCTGCTGTCACGGCTCTCAGCGTGACCTCAGATCGAGTCAGTCGTGCGGGTTTCAGTCAAGCATGGTTCCCTCCGTGCTTACCATGTACACACGCAGTGCTTGTCATGTACACACAGCGTCTACCATGTACACATTGCTTACCATGTACACACAGTGCTTACCACGTATACACAGTGCTTGCCATGTACACACAGTGCTTACCATGTACACACATTGCTTACCATATACACACAGTGCTTACCATGTACACACATTGCTTACCATGTACACACAGTGCTTACCATGTACACACAGTGCTTACAATGTACACACATTGCTTACCATGTACACACAGTGCTTACCATGTATACACAGTGCTTGCCATGTACACACAGTGCTTACCATGTACACACAGTGCTTACCATGTACACACATTGCTTACCATGTACACACAGTGCTTACCATGTATACACAGTGCTTGCCATGTACACACAGTGCTTACCATGTACACACAGTGCTTACCATGTACACACACAGTGATTGCCATGTACACACAGCGTCTACCATGTACACATTGCTTACCATGTACACACAGTGCTTACCATGTATACACATTGCTTACCATGTACACACAGTGCATGCCATGAACACATAGTTCTTGTCCGGGGTTAGGTGGGGCTTCGTTTTTGTTGGCCTGTGAACCCAATATGCAAAAAGGTCAAAACGCATTAAACCATTACACGGAAGTGAAGTGCAATTTTGAAAAATACAATAATTTGACGATAGATTTTAGTCATCTTCATGTGTACTGCCGGTTGAGGACATCAGTATTTTGTACGTGCTAGTTTTCAGGAGTTCTAAAATGATATGCATTCAGTCATCCTGTACTAACCTCTTGTACATACTTTAAAAAATCTCAATATTTGTTATTGATCCCTACTAAACAGTTGTGTACTGTCCAGAACTGGAATCGATGATGCCGGCATTATCTACGCCGGCTCTGCTCGGCCTGCACGCAACTTGTTCTTTGAGCGCGGCCTCAGTGCGCTGTGAACTGCTGTACAGACTTTCAAGTGATATCCACTTCTCTCTTCCCTCCGCACAAGGCATTGATTTTCACCAGCGTTGCCTCCGCAGGGTTCACGACAATCTATGTCTGTTGTTATTAGTTGTAACTGGCCAAGACGCAAAGCGTGGCGGGATGTGAGCCGCGGGACACTGTAGCGACATGACTCGAGTCTCGCTCCCGCTGTCTGGACCGGGGCACAGTGTCAGCGGCTTGCAAGACAGGAATTATACACAGGGGAGATTAATTAAGCAAATTCAAGGGGAAAAACATGCGCCCGTCTCTTGTAACGTCAGCGATGCAAGCTTACATGTATTTGCGTCACGCCAACGTGTTGTGGAGAGAATCACGTTGGCACAAAGCACGGCGGCCAGGACCGAAGAAGTTGACATTTGTCAGTCCCAGTTGTGACGTGATCTGAAGACAGCCAGACCCTGTTTAAGGTCAAGAGGAGAGAGAGGGGGACTGCTGTTTGTCACTGCTGCACAGCGATGTCGGATAGCATGACATTGTCTTTCCTCTAGCATTTACACGCCACAGCCTGGGTTACACGCCACAGCCTGGGTTACACGCCACAGCCTGGGTTACACGCCACAGCCTGGGTTACACGCCACAGCCTGGGTTACATGCCACAGCCTGGGTTACATGCCACAGCCTGGGTTACACGCCGCAGCCTGGGTTACACGCCGCAGCCTGGGTTACATGCCACAGCCTGGGTTACATGCCACAGCCTGGGTTACACGCCACAGCCTGGGTTACATGCCACAGCCTGGGTTACACGCCACAGCCTGGGTTACACGCCACAGCCTGGGTTACACGCCACAGCCGGGGTTACATGCCACAGCCGGGGTTTCTAAACGAATGCCTCATGCCGCTGTCCTCTGCCATCTAAGTGTTGAAAATCATACTTCCTGTAACTGGCGCTGGCACCTCTCATGAGCTGCCTTTTACAGTGTTGGTTTTACTGGGTCGTGCCGGGAACCATACATAACCCAAAACACTTTATTACTGCAAGTCTTCTTAACTCATTCTACCCCAAGACCGAAATCCCCAAATGTTGCCGTTGTCCCCTGAGGACCGCATTGCAGTGCAGGACACAGATCGACCATGATAGTTCAAGGGTGATGCCATATTACCTTGGCGCCCATAGGCGCCAAGCTATTCTGGCACCACCCTTGAACTTTCATGGTCGATCCTTATCTTGCTGTGGCGTGTCTGGGGTAGAATGAGTTAAGTGCCACAACTGACAAGAGGAATTTGTCACGTCAGTCACGTTATCCTTCAGACATCTCACTGTTACCCTGGCCACCATCACTCTCCGTGACACACAGCTCACCGTCACTGTTACCATGGCCGTCATCACTCTCCGTGACACACAGCTCACCGTCACTGTTACCATGGCCGTCATCACTCTCCGTGACACACAGCTCACCGTCACTGTTACCATGGCCGTCATCACTCTCCGTGACACACAGCTCACGGTCACTCTTACCATGGCCGTCATCACTCCCCGTGACACACAGCTCACGGTCACTCTTACCATGGCCGTCATCACTATTCGTGACACACAGCTCACCGTCACTCTTACCATGGCCGGGGCGGTCCGTGGCGCAGTGGTTAAGGCGCCTGCCACCAATGCTAAAGGTGCGAGGTTCGATTACGGGTTCCGGCGTCGGATTTTTCTCCTCTAGTAAGTGTCACCGTTAATTCGGGCGGACCGTCGGGGGTTCTTTCTCCGGGTACTCCGGCTCTTCCTCCCCCTCCACTTTGGTATCAGTTTCAGCCCACTTAATCAAATTTCAAATACAAACGATTTTGAATTTCCAAAAACTACAGTAGCTCGCTTGAGCTTGCCCTTAGCACCACGTGAATGTTCTGTGTTTATGTACAGTGTGTGAGTGAATGCGCGTGATTCACGTGAGCGTGCTTGTTGGGTTCAGTTCGCGGCGGCGCTTTGAGCCGATTTTCAATTGGGATAAAGCGCCTATTTAATGCGCTTATTATTATTATTATTATCACTCTCCGTGACACACAGCTCACTGTCACTCTTACCACGGCCACCATAACTATTCGTGACACACAGCTCACCGTCACTCTTACCACGGCCATCATAACTATTCGTGACACACAGCTCACCGTCACACTTACCATGGCTACCTTTACTATTCGTGACGCACAGCTCACTACGAATACTACTGTGGCCGTCATCACTCACCATAATACCATCACAGTTCATTGACTACCATTATTACCGTGGCCGTCTTCACTAACCGTAATCTAGCATGTAGGCACGGTGACACCCTCCGTGACACCCGCATCTAGCATATAGACAACGTAACACCCTCATCTAGCATGTAGACAATGCGACACTCGCATCTAGCATGTAGACAACGTGACACCCGCATCTAGCATGTAGACAATGCGACACTCGCATCTAGCATGTAGACAACGTGACACCCGCATCTAGCATGTAGACAATGCGACACTCGCATCTAGCATGTAGACAATGCGACACTCGCATCTAGCATCTAGACAACGTGACACCCGCATCTAGCATGTAGACAATGCGACACTCGCATCTAGCATGTAGACAATGTGACACCCGCATCTAGCATGTAGACAATGCGACACTCGCATCTAGCATGTAGACAATGTGACACCCGCATCTAGCATGTAGACAATGCGACACTCGCATCTAGCATATAGACAATGTGACGCCCGCATCTAGCATATAGACAATGTGACACCCGCATCTAACATGTAGACAATGCGACACTGGCATCTAGCATGTAGACAACGTGACACCCGCATCTAGCATGTATACAATGTGACACCCGCATCTAGCATGTATACAATGTGACACCCGCATCTAGCATGTATACAATGTGACACCCGCATCTAGCATGTAGACAACGTGACACCCGCATCTAGCATGTATACAATGTGACACCCGCATCTAGCATGTAGACAACGTGACACCCGCATCTAGCATGTATACAATGTGACACCCGCATCTAGCATATAGACAATGTGACACCCACATCTAGCATGTAGACAACGTGACACCCGCATCTAGCATGTATACAATGTGACACCCGCATCTAGCATGTAGACAACGTGACACCCGCATCTAGCATATAGACAATGTGACACCCGCATCTAGCATATAGACAATGTGGCACCCGCATCTAGCATGTAGACAATGCGACACCCGCATCTAACATGTAGACCTCGTGACACCCGCATCTAGCATGTAGACAATGTGACACCCGCATCTAACATGTAGACCTCGTGACACCCGCATCTAACATGTAGACAATGTGACACCCGCATCTAACATGTAGACAATGTGACACCCGAATCTAACATGTAGACCCCGTGACACCCGCATCTAGCATGTAGACAATGTGACACCCGCATCTAACATGTAGACCCCGTGACACCCGCATCTAGCATGTAGACAATGTGACACCCGCATCTAGCATGTAGACCCCGCGACACCCTCCATGACATTTAGACTCAGTGACACCCGCATTATGTAGGCCTCGTGACACACTCATCTCCACAACACATATGTACAAGTGATCAGCATCAATTAGTCATTGCATCGTCTGTGTTGGGGTACTTCCAGGGTTACAGCGTGGTATTGTAGTCCGATGAAGATGATTATCAGACCGACGCCCCGAACATGCGGAGGTCTGATAATCAGCTTCAGAGGACTACAAACCACGATGTAACCCGAGAAGTAACCCAACACAGACGGTTCAAGGCCATTGTCGTTCAGTCTAAATCAGTTGCGCACTATTTCAAGCCGCTCGAATGTGTCTCTGGCGTCAGGAGTAAAACGCCAAATATGTATGACGTCAGACTGTATTTTCTAGGAAATACACAAGGGACGCGACTCTTTGTGAATAGGCTACCATGCCCGGTCGTGCAAATGTGCTGGCTTTTTGCCGCGGGAATTTCAAACGGTTACCAGCGGTGCTGCTTCTAAGCAGCCAGTGACAAGATCATAATCTGTAGCAATCACGTGCGGACATTTCTCACTGGGTTGAAACGATAAAACTTCTAAATTTTGAGGGCAGGACTGCATGTCAAGTGACAGGATAGAAGGTAGGTCTGATTTCGTACATGAAGCATGTATTGTTGGCATCCTTCGCTAACCAGTACTGAGCTCATACACCCATTCAACAGACTTGATCTTTTCTACGGAAACTGAAATGGCATAGATCTGTCACATTTTATTTATTTATTTCTCTTTCTCCATTACTGCACGAGTGGCAACAGTCTTTGCTTTCTAAACAGCATGCGTGTTGACATGGAGCACAATGGAAAGTTTGGAGTGTCTCAGTTCAGAGTTTGAATTGCGACACATGTGTGTAGCACTTGTGTAGTGTGCTCACCGCTTGAGTCATGCCGAAATAAGGTATAATTCTTTTCTTTCCCTATCGTCAACCACCATGTGATCTTTGTGTTTTCCGGTTATTTATGATGTAAGGTACCGGACAGCCCTGATCTAAGCGTTCAGACGAAAGACCTCGGACAGATTCGTGCGCAATACCAGAATTGTGGATTGGCCAACTGATTAAAATTTACAGGCACGGCAATGGTTCTAGGAGGTAGGCATTAAACCCCCTGCGATTTTTAGATGCTGACCAATCACATTGTCTAAAAATGGAGTGACTGAACGACAACGCAACATAAGCGTCGGCCGGCGTGGCGGGAGGATGTCAGTCTGTCGGCATTCAGAGTCGTGCAAAATTTGGCCGAACCAGATGAGCCACCGAGTCTTGTCTCTGCTGTCACGTGATCTAGGGTGACATAGTGGTAACGTCATGAAGAGTGACAGGTTCATCCCTCACACACACACACACACACACACACACACACACACACACACACACACACACACACACACACACACACACACACACACACACACACACACAGGGAGACGCAACCATCAGAGTGGGTTACCTAGCATTTCATGTGAAAATGGGTTCCCATATTTCTATTTATTCTAGGGCTCTGGAATTGATGCGAATGTTTAGAACTCACATTATAACTAAGCTCTATAACTTAAAATAAAATAGACATTTTCTAGAAACAGAGCCACTAGATGCCGAAAAAATGGGTTTCTGCCAATAAAGTGGGTGGGTGTCTCTCTCACACAAATGAAACTGGCATTACAGTCAAAATGGGTGTCTTCACAACAGTAGGCGTCTGTAATAAGGTCAAGTTCATGGAATACTTCTTTTTCACATTAATTTTTTTTTCCCAACTTAAATGTGTATGTGTGCTTTAACATTCTTTACATAGTATGGTGCAAAATTCAATAAACACTGGCCCGAAACCTTTCGATTATGATTTTTACAGAGGAAATCGTTTAAACATTGCTGCGTTTTGTCCTTTTGAAGCAAAACAGTTTATCATGGCATTGATGTGAGAATCAACATAATGTATTCTGGAAATTAAAGGACCTTTTTTGTGCGTTTTGGGGTACTCTGGAGTTTCAGACAAACAGCAACAGAGCATTTTGAATATTAACCCTTATCATTCGGAATACACCAGTGTGTGCAACTAGTGTAACTGAAATAGTCCAAGGGTTAGTGCCAGAATAGCTTGGTGCCTCTAGGCGCCAAGCTATTGTGGCACCACCCTTGAACTAAAGCCATTGGTCTATGTCCTCATCTGTAAGTACTGTAATGTAGCTTGCATAGAATTATGGCAGTGAACAGATTTGAAGCTATTTAGCCTCAGTATGACTATGATGCGGGTCAAAAAGTGTGGAAAAATATCAAAGATAGAAAAAGACCCAGACGAAGAAACGAACACTTAACTTATTCTACCCCAGCAAAATTTAAGATCCACCACGATAGTTCAAGGGTGATGCCAGAATAGCTTGGCGCCTATGGGCACCAAGCTATTCTAGCATCACCCTTGAACTATCGTGGTGGATCTGTGTCCTGCACTGCAACGCAGTCTTCTGAAGACGACTTCAACATTTGGGCTTAACTTATTCTACCCCAGACACACCACAGCAAAATAAAGATCCACCATGATAGTTCAAGGGTGATGCCAGAATAGCTTGGTGCCTATGGGCGCCAAGCTATTCTGGCATCACCCTTGAACCATCATGGTGGATCCGTGTCCTGCACTGCAACGCAGTCTTCTCAAGACGACTTCAACATTGGGCTCAACTTATTCTACCCCAGACACACCACAGCAAAATAAAGATCCACCATGATAGTTCAAGGGTGATGCCAGAATAGCTTGGCGCCTATGGGCGCCAAGCTATTCTGGCATCACCCTTGAACTATCATGGTGGATCTGTGTCCTGCACTGCAACGCAGTCTTCTGAAGACGACGTCAACATTTGGGGATTCCGATCTTGGGGTAGAACGAGTTAAAATGACAGAACAGAACACCGACATTAATTAACTAACTGACAACATAAGAAATCACTTGAAACTTCAGCCTTTATTTAACGTCTTTCGTCTCCAACAAACAACCAGCCATTCTTTCATTTGCAAAATGGTATGGCAGTACAACCAACCATTCTTCAGAGCATGGAATTACTCGTACTAAAAAAAAGAGGAAAACCCCTTTTCACTAGGGGGGTCCGGGGGCATGCCCCCCCCCCCCCCCCCCCCCGGAAAAAATTTTGAAAATTTACATTAAAATTTGTGCAATCTGGTGCATTTTAGAGAGAAACTGAGCAGTTTAACCACCTAAAAATCTTGCTTTTTTTTTCTTATTTTTGGGGTGCACTTTTTATTTTTTGTGTCAAAGGTTTAAAAGTTATACTAAAACAAAGTATTCAACAGAATATTTATATCCAAATGCTTATTCAAAATACATCTGAATGTCTTTCCATTTTTTTTTTAAATTTGAGTTTAATTATATAATATATATACTTTCTTTAATAATCTCTGCTTAATCAGCTGTAAGTATGGATTCCTTTTATCTCTTATTTAATACTATGTACCATGGTCACTGAGCTGGAGAAAGGTTATATAGATTTTTCAACATAATTTCATCAAACTTTACTGGGAAAAAATACATTGTAATAAATTTATTCACCATCATGAGTAATATTTCCAATGGCACTGCTTTTAGCTTTCTTGTGTTTCGCTGTAGACACGTGAGCATCAAGTGCTACGCGGCCGCGTAGTTAATATCAACTCTGCGCAGTTCGCGGCAATACGCCTGCCCACAGGCCCGGCTAACTTGCGAATACACTGAGCGCGGAGCTCGTCGTTTACGCTTTTCTCGAGCCAAGTCCATCTCCAAATATTCTTGGCTCCAGAATCGTCTGACGTCTATTCTGTCTCTGCGTTTAAGTATTTTCTCTTCGCCGTATTTTGACCAGACTACGACTCCACTGAAGACCGGAAGTGACCTGTGCGAGCTAAAGCTAACGCCTCGCTCAATTTTCAATACGCGATTTGGGGATATCCGCCACATAAAGATCACGAAACACGGTATTGGAATAGTGACTTTACGATTTTGTTTTCGGCGGAAATTCGGCGGAATGGCAGCTTCATTTAAGCGGAAATCCGCCAAAAAGAGGAAAATTCCATGCTCTGATTCTTTCATTTGCAGAGTTTTTAAAATGGCATGCAGTATATTACAAAATGATCCCCCCCCCCCCCCAATAACACTCTTGTAATCAATTTTTACATTGTCAATGGTTTTCTTATCTTATTATATTGTCTTTTGTCCCCAGCCGGCTGTTTCGTTTTGCAAATCCAAAGGTTATACAGTATACAAAATGTGACCCTTTCTCACGAAACCAGTCTTAACTCGCAGCGAGCCAATCAGCACTACACGCAATAATATGTGGTGGGGGGGGTCAATCTGGGGCATTTTCACTTTTTGGGAGAAATGTATTCTACATACACCAAAGTATCGTATGGTTAAAATCTTTATCATGAAAAATGCCATTAAATAGGTAAAAAATGATTTTAAAAGTCTGCCCTTGGCCCCAATTATGCTGCACACAGAAACTTCACAGGCTGTTTTCTCAAAATGGCCGCCGGAGGCTTTAACAACTTTAAACACTTAAGAACAGCTTTTACAATTTTTGCACTACAGCATACAGTCATATATCACAGTAATCAGCAAACACTGTAGTTTTCATAAATGCATATATGTCAAAACATGCAAAATGCGAGTTCTTAAGACTGATTTTGTGAGAGAGAGGGTCACAAATGATCCAGGCGTCCATCAGATTAAAAAAAAAAAAAAAAAAAAAAAAAAAAAGCAGGCTATACATGCTGAAACCACCCCAATAATAACACTGATGTAATAAATCTGTATGAAATCGAAAATGCTGCGAGTGGCGGCTCAATTCATTTCTTTTGTAACTTTTTCAGTCTGTTGCGGACGTAATCCTTAATGTTTGTCCAGCGCCTATGTCTAAGTGCAGGTTCCAGCGCCATTGCATACTGTATCTCGGCCTTTCCAGGAAGTTTGTTCATGACGAGGTGTGTCTTGAAACGAGTTTGAACAGCTTTCTCTTCAGCTTCCCCCCATGGTTTTCTTGTAAATCTAGCTTTCTTTCGAACAGGAGCCGACGCAGTACTGTCATCATCAAAACTATCTAGATTGTCATCAGGCTCTGGACGTCTTTTCTCCGTCATGCTCATCGATTCCTGTGTTGCTGACTTGCTACTTGCTTCATTCACAGGTGCTGTTCCCCCCGAGACCTCTCTGCCAGTTTCTGATGCGTCTTCATTGTCAAAGTCAATCTCTTCATCATCGCCCAGCTCAGCTCTAATGCAACTCTCAAAATCTGTCATCCCATTGTTAACTGACAGAAGAATCTTTGCCACTTTTGCCTTTTGAAGGACGTCTTGAGGTTGGCGGTAGATATGGCGATGTATCCGAATATCATGGCCAAGGAAATCTGCCAGCTGATCCTGGTCTAACTCCGAGATGGCCATTGACTGAGCCAAAGTTGCAACCTGTTTCCGCAACTGAGTAAATGTGAACATGGCTGGGTATGACACCCCTGCTTCTAGGGCATGGGCCTTCAGAACATCATGGCCTCTGTAAGGCCTCTGACCAGAAGGTGTGGCAAAGATGTACTGGGAATCAGCGAGAGCTGGCACCGATTGCCTCATTTGAAGGATTCTGTCCACAGTTGTCATCATCTTCTTCGTCAGCAAAACGGGAACACTCCTATTAAACTTGCCTCTGATTTCCACTCGCTGAAAATGATTCACCATTTTCTTCTCAACCTCTGTGAGACCTTTCAAGATATCTTGATTGGTGATCGATCCAATCTTAGCATTCTGGAAGTCTGACACCTTCATTCTCTGAACTTCTCCCCCTCGTTTTCGGTTGAAAAGTGATACAGCACAAAGAGTTGCTTTAACCACTGTCGGATAATCTTCCGAAACCATCCTTGTCTCAAGAAGCTGTTGGACCTTCCTCACATCTTCACATGATGGGATCAGCTTGGGTTTGTTCATGGTCATTTTCCCGACCGACTGGGCTGCTGTAGCGGACACACAATCATACCAGTCCCCGTCGAAGACGGAGTCAAACCGCTGCGCCTCAGAGAGCTCCTGTCGCCACCTGTCGTCTGAACCCTGTCCAAGCTGTTTGGATGCCTGTGACTGTTTGATCTGTGAACACTTTTTCAAAGCATGGCCTATGCGCATTGCGAGATTGCCTTTTTTGAACTGATGTGTGTCCTCATCAAAATCTGCTAGCTCTTTTACAGCCAGGACAACATGATCAAAGCTAGCTGAATTGATCACAGCATTTAAACTTGCGATTTTCATTTCTGACCTCACTCTGATAATCTTCAACAGTCTCCCTAACTCCCGCATCCTGGAGCTGATTTGTCCAGCCGTGTGTTCTTCAATGTCCCTGCGGTCAAATAATCTCTTTCCATACTCAAGAAGCAAGGGGTCAGTTCTGATGAGACGGCTTATCTCATCATCTCTCTGGGTAGCCAAGACCTTGTGGTAGAAGGAAAATTCAACGTCTAAGGGTATTGGAAGCATGAGCCGACCACGGCGAGCGGCGTCCCCTCGCCGAGTGATCTGAAACCCTCCTGGCTTCTGACAGCAACGTTTTGAGTGTACAGAGATCAGCTTTTTTTGATAGAGCCCTTTGCAATGGCTACAGGCGAGAAGGTCGTCTGCCTTACTAGTTTTGGTGCGATACTTAGGAATCAAACATCCGGATTTGTTTTCAAGAACAGCAACGTTATGCATGTAATCACCCTCATCTTGTAGTCTGATCCATGCTCGACGTCTCTGCTTGGTCCCTTTTTTCATCGACAAAATTTTAGCAACGTCAGCCTCATCTGCATGGACATCTTGTAAGTGCGTGCTCATTTTCAAGACAAGCTTGCCACACAATTTGCATGCATGTTTCTTGTCCCATTTGTACTTTCCTTTCCCTCTCTGCGACACGTGCACACCCGTTTCTTCTGTAAGTGCTCTTTCCCCACTCTTTCCAGCATCATGTTCCTCCTGCCTATCCACATTCTCATTGCCACCCCCTAACGCACACTGCACCTTGCTGGTACTAGCGTCACCAACACCTGGCCACCCCAAACCTGCCACTTTGATGAAATCTAACATAGTCGATACAATACTGTCTATGTCCGAGATCCCAGCAATTGATGCTGACACACCCTCTGAATCCGGTGAGCTCGAGCCAGGAACAAACTCCTCGTCATCACTGCCCTCGTATTGCGATGCGCTGGCACTGCTCTCAGTCTCGGGTCCATCCCAGGCGCCATTTGCCAACTGGAGAAAGAAAGAAAGAAAGATTAAAACCAAAGCTGCCTTAGAAACAGAAACAGCCCAATTTTGGTTTAAAGGGGCCTTGCACAAGAATAAAAAGAGTAATCCCGTGTATGACCGATTTACATATGTGTGACCTCGGTGACGAGGGCTGGCTTCTGCAGCAGTCAAAATCCACGTTTTCTGAAAATGCAAGCAGTTTTCACCCATTTGTCAACCCTGCGTGACCCTTTGAGAGAGGTCACTCAAATTGGCATGTTTAAAAAGGTCTTGCCACAAAGTATCCTTGGGCCAAGCTTGAAGAATGTGGCTTGAATAGTCTCCGAGAAAATGCCACCGTTAACTCATTCTACCCCCAGACACACCACAGCAGGATAACAGGGGTGGGATTCTAGTAAGAAAGAAAACGCGGAAAATCAAACGACATTGGTGGGGGGTGGGTGGGTGGGTGGGTGGGTGGGTGGGGTGGGGTGGGGGGGGGTGGGGGGGGGTGGGGGGTGGGGGGGTGGTTTCATGTCCTTCATTTTCAGCGGCCGAAAAATCAAACGACAGGGGGAGGGGGGGGGGGATAGGCACGCGTGTCCACCGTTCGCCAAAGTATCCAAAAACCGACACGGGGAGCGAGACCAAACACACCCGAAAATGGACTTTGTTATGACACTCCTGATCTGCAGTATAAAAATGGAATGTGCGTACCAGTTTATGTTCAGATGCACACTAAACGGCACTCTGTCTTGGACAATATCCTTTTTCACCGCCATTTTCCACTGCGACCTAAAGCTACCGGAAGTGTCGGGCGATAGTGAACCAAACTGCATACAAATCCAACCCATTTGAGATTTTTTTGCCATTTAAGAAGATTTTTTTTTTTTTTCTCGTCTTTTTTGTTGTTATTAGACGCGGAAAATAAATATGCTTCAGCGGAATTGTGAAAGAATTTCCACGGAAATCCGCGGAAACGCGGAAGAATCCCACCCTGGGATAAGGATCGACCATGATAGTTCAAAGGTGATGCCAGAACAGCTTGGCGCCTACGGGCGCCAAGCTATTCTGGCACCACCCTTGAACTATCATGGTCGATCTGTGTCCTGCGCTGCAATGCGGTCTTGAGAGGACAGGGGCAAAATTTAAGGATTTTGGTGTTGGGGTAGAATGAGTTAAAGTTTACCATGGACGACGGACGGACGACCAGTGGCCCAGAACATAAACTCACTTTTGCTTCGCACGCACGCCAGCCAATAAAATGAAGATGATCATAGAATCACTTTACTTACCAGTTTGTAATTGGGGGCATTCCGCTGCCGTCCATGCACCCTCCTACCAGACGCACCCTCTGTGGCAGAGGCTGGGGGGCCATGATTCTGCAGCATAGATCCTGATGGGTTTGGACATCCTGCTGCCATCCGGCGCTGGGTGTGTGCCAGAAAGTCCTGAGCCGGTGTGACCAAAATGGTGTTGCTGAGAACATGTCCAATACAACCATGTAAACCAACTGACATTTTGAATCAGATTGATTGTACATTGCTTAACGTCCCGACAGCCACTAGGCTTTCTCAGGACGTGCCTGCACTGCTTGTGAAAAAAAACCCACCTAAACAGAACATTGCCATGTATGTCGCCTGCCGGTCAAATACGTTAACTCATTCTACCCCAACACCAAAATCCTTAAATTTTGCCCCTGTCCTCTCAAGACTGCATTGCAGTGCAGGGCACAGATCGACCATGATAGTTCAAGGGAGATGCCAGAATAGCTTGGCGCCCGTAGGCGCCAAGCTATTCTGGCATCACCCTTGAACTATCATGGTGGATCCTTATCCTGCCGTGGTGTGTCTGGGGTAGAATGAGTTAAATAAACCTAACACATGGGGCCAAGACATAAAGCTAAGACCATTTAGCAACACACATCCAATATCAAGAGCTACAGGCAGTGCAGACAGTAGGGAGAGTTTTAAAAAGGCAAATTTATACAGGTGAATGGACAAAGGGTAGACAGAAACACATGCATGCCCCAGAATTGAGAGAAAAACCCACCCTGTGGGGCTGACCAGGGTGACCCTGAGACTAAAACGGCAATACAGTAAAAAGCGATACTTCAGTTGCACATTCCTAAACGAGACCTGTTTGTGGACGTTCGTTCTTCGAATCGCGAGGCAGTTTTGCGAACGAGGATTGAAATCTGGCGCCATTTTTGTTTTTAAAAAAAAAAAAAGTCAACTGATAGTTACTGTGCATGCATGTGGCAAGTTAACACGTCAGAAAAAAAAAAGAAAGAAGAAACAAAATCGCGTGGCAGATTGACCTTGTAATGGGGTTATTGAACGAATTCCTTTCATTGAAGAAGAAAGCTTTTGTTAAAATCGTGGGGTTCTATTATCATTTACTACAAGACTCAACGGTCAGGCCCGGCCGGTGCGGCCGAAGACACGTTTGAAAGCAGACGCCTTATTTTTCTGGGCCAAACGGGTACGGGGATTGGAGGCATCTCTCAGTTAAATAACTGCACTGAACAAGTACATTTGGGCGTGCTCTTAACTAAGAAATATTGCATAAAATACCTCTGCAAATGCGAGAGAATGACCGGTGCGTCCGTTGGAGACGAAAGACGTTTAAGCAAGGGAAGGAACTCCGTTCATCGGTGTTGGACCAATCAAATTGATCTGAAAACACTCCGGCCGCTTCCGTGTCCACACACAGGCCCAGGGCATCCCTGAAACACAACGATGAAGTAAATCTGTTAAAATGGGCACATCATATTTTGATATTTTTTTCTGAATTTTGAATGAAAGATAATACAGAAACAACCCTCAGAAAAAATGGGTGTCTGATCTGGCCACCCAAAATTTTACACAGACCCAGATTGCATAAGGATGGTAAAGAAAGTAACCCAGTTCAGTCATTTGGTGTACGCACACACACACACACACACACACACACACACACACACACACACACACACACACACACACACATGCACACACACAGAGAGAGAGAGAGAGAGAGAGAGAGAGAGAGAGAGAGAGAGAGAGAGAGAGAGAGAGAGATGAGGCCGGTGTTATCTAGGAGCGCCCCGCCAAAACGTTACACGACGTTCACGTAATACACCTTTCAACTCCATGGAAACCAAATTGAGGGGAAGTTTCCCGAAATAGCAGACAGGCGCCCCAAACTCAACAGCCTGCAGCCGTTAAAAGCCGCGGAAATCTGATCAAGGAACTGACAACTCTGACATAATAACATCTTTTAACTCCATAGGCTTCCTACTTCTCCCTCTTTTTCGTTTTACCGACCCTAGATTTTTATCGCCGCTAGACGGAGCCCGAGGTTTGAACTCTGTGACGTCAAAAACAACTGTCAGGTGTAAACTAAAAAGGCTGCTGAGTGGAACTATGATGACAATGAAGGCCGGCGTCAGTGTACACGGCGATAACACGGGTCGCTGATTGGAACTATGATGACTATGAAGGCCGGTGTCAGTGTACACGGCGATAACACTTTTAGGTCGCTGAGTGGAACTATGATGACTATGAAGGCCGGTGTCAGTGAATGGTCCGGCCCCAATACACGGCGATAACACTTTTAGGTCGCTGAGTGGAACTATGATGACTATGAAGGCCGGTGTCAGTGAATGGTCCGGCCCCAATACACGGCGATAACACTTTTAGGTCGCTGAGTGGAACTATGATGACTATGAAGGCCGGTGTCAGTGAATGGTCCGGCCCCAATACACGGCGATAACACTTTTAGGTCGCTGAGTGGAACTATGATGACTATAAAGGCCGGTGTCAGTGAATGGTCCCAATACACTGCGTTAACACTATGATGACTATGAAGGCCGGTGTCAGTGAATGGCCCCAATACACGGCGTTAACACTATGATGACTATGAAGGCCGGTGTCAGTGAATGGTCCCAATACACTGCGTTAACACTATGATGACTATGAAGGCCGGTGTCAGTGAATGGTCCCAATACACTGCGTTAACACTATGGTGACTATGAAGGCCGGTGTCAGTGAATGGGGTGTGAACTATCAGCCGTTGGGCACACTTGACGCCCCAATTAGCTGCTTGAAAGCCTCGCCCCCCCCCCCCCCCGCCACCTCGCCCGCCCGTATACACCCATCATCACTAAGTCCTCCCTCCCGAATGGTGTCAGTGCTTAAAGGCATCGTTTTCAGCACACTGTGATTAGCAATACAAGCCGGCCTTAGATGCTACACGCTCGGCAAAACATTGCATTGTGTAATGGACTCCGGTACATACGGCGTAACGATTGGCGTGTCAATGCCTTTGTTGAACACCACACAACAGGACCTGGCTCAGTTCTGAGAGCTGCCCACCGCACTTTTTGGCCTCAGTCCATGCTTATCCGCTGCTGGCCGCCAGTCGTGACAAATGCAACACAAACCCATGCTGCATACAGACTGGCATTTTTTGTAACGCACTTAGAACCCACTGCTTCCGGCATTCAGCGCGATATAAATGCTCTTGATTATGATTAGAACCCACTGCTCCCGGCATTCAGCGCGATATACATGCTCTTGATTATGATTAGAGCCCACTGCTCCCGGCATTCAGCGCGATATACATGCTCTTGATTATTATTCACGTCCGTCGTCTACATTGTTCAGTGAAACACAAACCCGTCCAGCCTTATCCTGCATATCGAGATCAAGGCGCCATCTTGTTTGTGCGACCTATCACGTGTTTTTCGCTCCCAGTGTTTTAGTGGTTTCTCGTTGGATGTACTGTGTTTCGTGTGCTGAAAGTCTGCTGAGTATCGTATAAGAGTGCGCTGATAAGGATTATGCTTGTGTTTCGTCGGATCTGGTTGCTGTTTGAGTGGTATCGTATTGAATTGTGTCTGTCATTTGAATTTTGTTTACGTCGCCATTTTGCTTCTCCCGCAGCGTGGGTTAGCCGGGCCTTTCGCCGCCCTGTTTTTCATGTGCTGCGTGCTAGTGTGTGAAGTGTTTACTGTGTGAGTCTGTTTGCCAGCCGTGGTTGCATCTGCTGCTTGGTTGTTGTAAACTCGTTCGTGTTCCTACCGTTCTATAGGTTTAATGTGTGCTCTCCCGTGACATCTCGCCCTCCCCACTTTCGGCGCCATTGCCCGATCTCGCCGCTGATCAACCGGAAATCAGGTCGCTCCCCTACCACACCGCTCACACACACACCGGCACACACACACACACACACACACACACACACACACACACACACACACACACACACACACACACACACACACACACACACACACACACACACACACACACACACACACACACACACACACACACACACACACACCCTACTGAACCCTCTTCTCGTATTCCTCTTTCTTGTCCTCACAAACAATCATGCTCGTCAAATACACACGCCAACAACTGCTATCTCTACGTCGCCACGCCACCTACTGCGCGGCCGGTGCTGCTGACAGTGTTGCAGATGCCTTACGCGGCATCCGATCGCGAAAGAGAGGCCACAGGAGCGGACTTAGCAAAAGGCGGGACTCACCACCACAAACACAACCACACACTTCTTCCCCTTTTCCTATGCATTTCCACCCCTTCCGCCTCCCCCCGCCTCATCGATTTCTCCACCTCCCTTTTTTCTTCTCCCATTTCTTTTCCTCTCTTGCTCATCTACCGCTCCCTGCTCTCCTCGGCCGCCCCGTCCCCAGCCCTCCTCCCCCTTCCTCCCCTCACTCCCTCCTCCTTCGCCTGCTTTTTCCTCCTCGTCCCCTCTCCCCCCTTTCTCCTCCCCTTCGCCCTCCCCCTCCCTCTACCTCGGCTTTTCCTACTCCCCTTCCTCCTCCTCCCCCCCCCTCCTCTCGCATCCTCTTTCTTGCCCGGTTCTCCCCCGTTTTTTCCTCCTCCCCCCTCTCCCCTCCTTCCCCCTCCATCCTCTTTCCCCCCTCCCCACCCTCCTCTTCCTTTGTCCTCTTCTTCGTCCGTTTCTTCTCCCTCTTCCTCTTCTGGCTCATCCAACCTAAAACTGTCTGTTCAATGCACAGTCTGTCTGCAAAGATGGCAAAGCCGACGTGATTTCAGATTTCATTCTAGACAATGACCTAGATGTTGTCGTGATCACCGAAACGTGGCTCCGCTCAGCTGGCGATGAACCCATCATCGCCAGCGTCACTCCGGGTGGCTACCGCCTGGCCTCCTTCCCGCGTGCTTCCAGAGGGGGTGGCATTGCCATCATCTACAGGGACTGTCTTTCTGCTCACCTCTCCTTCTCTCAGTCTCTTTCTTTTGCTCATCCCTCCTTTGAATCTGTCGAGGCCGTAGCAACACTCCTTGGCCAGTCCCTCATCTTCTCATGTATCTATCGCCCCCCTCCACGCTCTCATAACAAACTCACAAACTCCATGTTCCTCACCGAGTTCGATCTCCTCCTCGACCACTACAGCACACGACCCGGAAAACACATCCTTCTTGGCGACTTTAACTTCCACTTCGACAAACCCGACCAGCCTGACACAAAATGCCTTTGCACGTCACTTTCAAACCACAATCTTACACAACACATCATTAAACCCACCCACCGACTCGGCCACACACTCGACTGGATCATCACCCGCACCTCCGATCAACTCTTCCTCGACTCTGACACCTCTTCTGTGCTTCCCTCCGACCACCTCGCTATTCTCGTCGCCCTCAACCTACCTCCCCCGAAAAAAACCAAGCTCTTTGTCTCTCGTCGCAAACTAAAATCTGTCAACCGAGAGAACTTCTTCGACGAAGCTGTCGACCTTCTCTTGGACCCCGCCCCCTCTCCCGATCTTGCATCCCATTTCGATTCCTCCATTCGAAAACTTCTAGACACCCATGCCTCTGTCACCACCTGCTCCATACCCAACCGACTCCCCTCCCCCTGGCTCACTGACGACATAGCTGAGGCCAAGCGCGAGCGTCGACAAGCGGAACGCCGCTGGCGCTCATCTGACCTCACCGTTCACAGAGAGATCTTCCAAACCACCAGATCCAAAGTCTGCAGAATGATCTCCGACTCCAAACGTAAACACCTTCAAAACAAAATCCTGGAATCCACTTCTTCCAAAACCCTCTCCGCTACCATGAACACACTCCTAGGCACTTCTAAAGACTCTCCTCTTCCCAACACACACAGCAAAGAAGAACTTCCGCCCGCTTTTTCCTCCTATTTCTCCGACAAAATCCAAACTCTGCGCAACACACTCGACACTCTGCCTTCTCCGCCTTGCCTTCCTGACCCCCCCCCCCCCCTTTTCCGGCACTCCCCTCTCGTCCTTCCGCCCCGTCTCTCAGGATGAAGTCCTCAAGAAAAAAAAGTCCATGCCTTTCAAGACCTGCGAACTAGACCCCCTCCCAGCTTCTCTCTACCAGGACGGCCTTCCAAAACGTTTGGCCTTCATCACCGACATCATCAACACATCTCTAGAGAATGGCTCCATCCCCGATATCTTCAAGTCCGCCATTGTCCGTCCTCTCCTGAAAAAACACCTCGACCCAAACGAACCCAAGAACTACCGCCCAGTCTCCAATCTCTCTCTCCTGTCCAAGCTTATTGAGAAGGTTGTCCTCAACCAACTCAACCTCCACCTCGCCGACAACAACCTCCTCAGTCCCTATCGCAAACATCACAGCACTGAAACAGCCCTTCTACATATCCTAAACGACCTGCTTCTCTCCACTGACTCCCTTCTTACGCTACTCGATATCTCTGCCGCCTTCGACACCATAGACCACTCTATTATCCTCCACCGCCTTCACCACTCCTTTGGCATCACTGACTCTGCTCACTCCTGGTTTCTCTCCTATCTCTCCGACAGACAGCAGTCCGTCACCATCGACGGCGTCTCCTCCAACCCAGTCCTGGGCCCGGTCCTTTTCACACTCTACACCTCTCCCCTGTCCAACATCATCCAGTCTCACCACATACACCACCACCTCTACGCTGACGACTCACAACTACTAGACAAAGACAAACTCGACAACACTCAGACACTACTGACTCGCACGGCTGACTGCTATGAAGACGTGAAAAACTGGATGACAGCAAACAAGCTCAAACTGAACGACGACAAAACGGAAGCCATGCTGATAGGCACTCGCCAGAAACTTTCCAAGCTACCTCCCTCTCTCCACCTTCAACTCGACAGCACCCCCATCTCCCTCTCTGACTCGGTCAAGAACCTTGGCGTTATCCTCGATTCCTCTCTTTCCATAACCAGCTTCGTCTCCGCCACGGCCCAGGCATGTTATTTCCACCTCCGCCGCATCAGTCAGATCAGAAAATACCTCACTACCGAAGCTGCCACCAAACTCGCTGTCTCTCTCATCTTATCTCGTATCGACTACTGCAACTCTCTCCTTTCCGGCCTTCCTCACTCCACCACTCTCACTCTCCAGCGCGTCCAGAACAATGCTGCCAGCCTCGACTTCAGAAAGAAAAATCCGACCTCATCACTACCCTGCTCAAGCTCCTTCACTGGCTCCCCATCCCCCAACGCATCCAATACAAGATTCTGTCTCTCTGCTACAAATCCCTGAACAACTACGCTCCTACCTATCTCTCCAACTTACTTCACCCTTACACTCCTTCCCGCTCCCTCCGCTCCGCCTCCGACCCTCTCAGCCTCCTCATCCCCCGCACCAAACTCAGCACTTTCGGCCCCCGCTCCTTCTCAGTATACGGTCCATCCACCTGGAACACTCTCCCACTCTCTCTCCGTCAGAAACACTCTCTCTCCTCCTTCCAGTCCACCCTCAAAACTCACCTCTTTCAACAGTTCTAGCACTATATCACCACACTCCCCACCCCAAGCTGACCGTCGTAATGTATTTTCACTATTTGTGGTACGTGAGTCATTGTCTAAAGCGTGCGCATGCGTGTGCGAGTTGTGAGCGCGTGCTTAGAGTTATAATTATTATAAAATAAGCGCATTATAAATACCGTAATTATTTATAATTATTATTTTCATAACAGCTGCGTGTGGATTGTCAGATCACTGCTAGTTAGTCACAGCAGTGAAACACAAACCCGTTCAGCCTATCATGCGTCCAGCCTTATCATGCGTCCAGCCTTACCATGCGTCCAGCCTTACCATGCGTCCAGCCTTACCTTGCGTCCAGCCTTACCATGCGTCCAGCCTTACCATGCGTCCAGCCTTACCATGCGTCCAGCCTTATCATGCGTCCAGCCTTATCATGCGTCCAGCCTTATCATGCGTCCAGCCTTATCAATGAATCAATAGATCTTTATTTTACAACGGTGAAGATATTAACACAGTCAGTGACTATGTCATTTTTCGTACCTGCCGTTGCTACAACTACGACTAACTAAGTACAAAATATACATGAAACAGGGACACCAAAGCACAGTGATACAAAATATATAGTCCACTAAACACAAACACACGCATAGACGCACAAACGCACTCACGCGTCCACACACACACACACACACACACACACACACACACACACACACACACACACACACACACACACACACACACACACACGATTGTTAGAATATACACGTACATTCGAGTGTCTACGAATAACTAGATATTGTGAAACGATATAACGTCGGAGTGGCTTTAACGTGCTGTGAGAGTGAGTTCCACAGTGTGGAACCCGCAAATGACAAAGTAGATTTAAATATATCTATTTGGGGTTTTGGAACAATATAAAGACCCTTCATATTCCCATAGCAGGAATCTGATTTTTTAAACAATTCTGTTAGATAGTTTGGAGCGCTATGGTTCCACACCTTAAACATCAATACCCATTTGTTATATTTAAAATGATTTTGAAGGGGCAGGAATCCAGATTTACTGAGTTTTTCCTCGGTCGTCAAGTGCGGGTCAGAAAGAATTAATTTTGCCATTCTCCTATGTAAAGAATTTAGTCTTTTTAAGTGGACATCACTGCAACAATCCCACACCGTCGATGCGTAGTTTATATGTGACATGATTTGTGCATCACTGACCAATTTTCTGGTTTCACTATCTGTATAGTGCTTTAATTTCGATAACATAAAGACATTTCTAGAGACCGTTTTACAGACATTGTCAATGTGCATCTGCCACCTCAGCTGATTATCAATTGTGACCCCCAATAGATGATGTTCGGCTACCTGTTCTATGATGTCGTCGCCGAGTGATAGATTAAGCTTGAATGGTTTCAACTGGTGCTTTTGGCGTGTTGCAATAATCATAGATTTGCTTTAGTAAGATGCAGAATCATTGAGTTCACTTTACACCATGCTGATATATCGTCGAGACATTTTTGAAGGCCGTTTTCAACTTCACGTATGCCTTTGTTAGCTGTGTGGATTGAGGTATCATCCGCGAACATATCACACTGTGTTGCTTCGTAGGTGAGACTTAGAGGCAGGTCATTGGTGTAAATACAAAATAAAAGAGGACCTAAGATTGACCCTTGCAGAACCCCGAGTTTAACATCTTTATTAGAAGAGTAGGCTCCATTAGCAATTACTTGCTGTTTTCTGTTTTCGAGGTATGACATAAAAATTGAAACAGCCATGTCGTTTCGAAGATAATGCTTAACTTTAGAAATCAATATTGTATGGTTCACTAAGTCGAAAGCCTTTAAAGTCAAGATAAATTACACCTGTCAGCTGCGAATTATTCATATTTGAAAGCCATGTATCTGTTAATCTGCTCAGAGCGGTATGACATGAGTGCCGAGGGCGAAATCCTGACTGAGACGAATGTAGCAACTTTCGTGATTCTAAGTAGTCAGACAGGTGTTTATGTATATGCCTTTCGAGGGTTTAGATAATACTAACAGCAGAGAAATGGGTCTATAGTTGTTAGGGTCAGTACGATCTTTTGATTTTGGCAGTGGAACGACTTTTGCAACTTTGAGGTCTGTAGGGAATACATTCTTTTGAATACATAAGTTGTAAATATAAGTAAGGGTCTCTATGATGTATGGTACAGACAACTTTAATATTTGTGGGTTGATATCATCATGGCCGGAGGACTTCTTATTAGCTAGGTCACTAATTAGTTTGCCCACTTCGTGCACAGCAAGTATGGGGATATTAAATGGTGGTGTGCCAGATGTCTTTCTGTTGCAGAAATTAACTAAGTAATCGGGGCATATGTCAGCCTCAGTATCACGACTAGGAGTAGTTATCAAATCCGCAACAGACAAAAAAAAAAAAAAAAAAAAAAAAAAATGTTCGTTGAATGTGTCGGCGGAGAGATTACTAGGGATGGTTGTTGACCAACTGCTATTGCCTCGGGTGATCGAATTCAGTACCCGCCACACTGCTGACACATCTTTGTTGTCCTTGACAGTGTTGCGGATAAAGTCTCTCCTCGCGGCTCGCACCATTGACCTCACACGGTTTCCTGCATAACAGCTGAGTGGATCGTCACGTCACTGCTAGATAGTCACCGCTAGTTATCGCGCTTGTCACCGGTAGTTACCTCAAGTCACCGCTAGTTACACACACATAGCCTCACAGACACACAATACACACCCACACCCAAACACACCCACACCCACACCCACACACACACGCGCGCGCGCGCGCGCACACACACACACACACCATTTAAACACATCAAATCAGTATAGGCATGTAAAAACATACTAGAACAACTGAAACTTCTAAATATATACACCAACAGAAATATCTACACCAACAGAAATATCTACACCAACAGAAATATCTACAACAGAAATATCGACACCAACAGAAATATCGACAAAAACAGAAATATCTACACCAACAGAAATACGAAATGAAAGAGGCAATTCAATATTAACATACACAGAAAGACATATCAATACTTTTAAATTCAAAGAAAAGAATACAAGATGAGGATTTCATCTCAAAGTCTACCGTCTTGTCTGGAGCTCACGTACGTTTTTCTCTTAACAACAGCCAAGAGTTGTTGATATTTTTCAGCTTGTCCTTCTGATCCATTTCCCTCCTCTTTAAGCTAACCTCTGATCAACACACACGTCGGCGCACACAAATAAAGACGGACACACGGCGCTTCCCGCCATTAGTACGCTCTGTGGAGTAGCGACAGGAATTCTGAAGAAGAAGAATAGCACGAGCAGCAAAATGACGTCACTATAAGCTTCACGTCATGGCATCGCTGGTTTTACGACGCCGTTACACTGTGACGAGTTTGATGTTTCACGTCACTCATCCGAAAAGCGCGCTCTTCCAGGGCTGACTGTTTTGTTCCAAACAGCCTCTTCCAGAGATGACTGTTTTGTTCCACACATCCTTATTACAGCGCTATCTGTTTGATGGGTGTAAATAGTGGCTCCCGGGAAAACTTTCAAAAATGAATTAATTATTATCGAAAGAGTTGAAGAGGTACAACGTTGGATTACGAACTCATTCAGTATCTCCCTTTCATCCCCCCCCCCCCAATCTCCCCCCGCCTGATACGCACGGCAATGGCACACTCAAACACAAACCGCAGAATGGCACACACAAACACAGACAGCAGACACACGGCGCTTCCTACCGGTTATACGTTCTGTGGGCTGGCGTAGCCACAACCATTTTGAAGAATAAGATGGAATGGCCCATGCCCACAAAGCCTCTTCTGTGTGAGCTTGCATGAATATTCCACCTTTTCCACAAAACGTTCGCAAATATCACACAAAAATAAATGAAAGAGAACATCGCGCCAGCTCATACACATGTAAAACACTGACGTGCTGGTGATTTGCGTCAATTAGGAACATCGTATAAAACACTGACGCGTTGGTGCTTTTACGTCACCGTCTGATTCTTCTGATGAAATGAAGGAGTCTTACTTTTGACATTTTTTCTGCATTGAACTTTTATCTTCGAAAAAATTGAAGAGGTACAAAGCTGGCTAACGAACTCATCTAAAGTCTTTCTACAAATTAGCCACATCCAAAATTTAAAGTGCATATAATCAAAATTGCGGACTCTAATCTGGGTCAACCGACTTTCTATAAACGGTCTTTTATGTCTTCAATGAGACATCCAGTTACAATAAGCTCGGAGGCTCTCTTAGCCACCCATTTAATAAAGTATTTTGCCAAGTTTCAAGTTTGTGCGTACAGTAATATCGGAGATTCTAGTGTTTACATTCATACGCACACATACATACATACGGCGCTTCGCATCAAAATGACGTTCAACAGGAAGGTCAGAGTGGCTAGACGTGACGTCATTTTTATCTTGTTACTTCTTTGCCAGACCATGAGCCCCGCCCACCTGTTATGTCCTTTGCATTCTACGGAACGCGCTCCGACCAGCCCCGTCCTAAAGTCTACTGTATTGTCAATACAGTAGACAAATCAGTATTCAGGAACATAATAACCTTTCATCCACACATATATTCCCCAAATGACTGTATGTGCACACACACAAACACACACACACACACACACACACACACACACACACACACACACACACACACACACACACACACACACACACACACACACGCACGCACGCACGCACGCACGCACGCACGCACACTGATCAACAAAATGATCCCGACATTAGAACTGGTATTGCACTGGACTTGGTATTAAAATCCCACATTTTCCGTTTGTCACTGACGTCAGGTAGATAGATGTTTGGTGCAGCTCGTATTACCGCCCTCCCCCCCCCCCCCCAACCCTTCCACCTGCACTGCTGATATTTTCATTTTATTCTGATTTGGGCAGCACATAAGTCGTCAGACATAAGTGTAGCCATCAGTATTAAATTAATTAGAACATACAGCGCGCGCGCGCGCGCGTGTGTGTGTGTGAGTGTGTGTGTGTGTGTGTGTGATTGTGTGTGTGTGTGTGTGTGTGTGCGTGCGTGTGTGTGTGTGTGTGTGTGTGTGTGCGTGCGTGCGTGTGTGTTTATTGCCCCATGCAGCTCAGACCCCCGACGACCCCCACTCCCCCTCCCCCCGCCCTCCTGTTCTCACCCTGCCTCCAGTCTTTAATTTACGTCCAGCATAGACGCAATAGTGTTAACATAAACTGACTAACGGCACCACGCTTCAAAGTAAAACAAGATGAGGATCAGTTCATCCCAAAGTCTACCGTATTGTTTGGAGCTCAGATGCGTTTATCTTTTAAGAACATTCAAAGTTGTTCAAATGCTTAGGTTTTTAATGCTGATTGTGATGAAGCTCTATGCCCACGCTTAGAGGTCACGCAGGGTTTCTGCATTGTACTGAAGTGTCAGCGGTTTTTCGGGTGTAACCAGTAGCTCGTGCATTGAGAATTGCAACAATTAGGGAGAGCTGTCTAGCGGAGCTCTATTCAGTACGGGCTATTCTGTCAGTCTAACAGAGCTCTAGATTATTCAGTACGGGCTATTCTGTCAGTCTAACAGAGCTCTAGATTATTCAGTACGGGCTATTTTGTCAGTGAGGACGGACGTATGTCAGATACACTAGCAGTATTCCAAGACTCTGAGACCTAGATTTCAGAGTGAGATTTCAGAGTGAGTTGAGTTCTTGTGCAGAGCGAGACGTCACAGTCAACAGAGGCTGGCGCTGGAGGAACGTGTCGAGAGGACATTCACCGCTCGGGGAGCGAGAGGCTTGGTGCTAAAACATTAAAGTCAACAGAGGCTGCGCTAGAGGAGCAAGTCGAAAGGACGTTCACAGTTCGGGAAACGTGGGACTGCTTCAGGAACGCGTGACGCAAGAAACTACACGCCTAGACGTGAAGAAACGTGCGGACGATACAGAGCGAGAACACCAGTTGAGCAGGTTGGATAATGAGGACAATTGACCTAACCTGGCTTTTACTATATTGGGTGTGGATGTGAGGGTAATGGGCTAGTGTTGAGAAGTGTGTATTTTGTAAATAGTATTTTTGAGTCCACGTTTTCTTTGTTTAGTTTAGTAAAAGGAGCCACAGAGAAAAAAAAATGATGATTTGCGTTTATACTGCACGAATGCGTCCGACTGAGAGTTAGCGTTATTGTGTATGTGCCTGTTGTGTTTGTGCCCATTGTGTTTGTGCCCGTTGTGTTTGTGCCCGTTGTGTATGTGCCCATTGTGTATGTTCCCGTTGTGTATGTGCCCGTTGTGTTTGTGCCTATTGTGTATGTGCCCGTTGTGTATGTGCCCGTTGTGTATGTGCCCGTTGTGTTTGTGCCCGTTGTGTATGTGCCCGTTGTGTATGTGCCCGTTGTGTTTGTGCCCGTTGTGTATGTGCCCGTTGTGTATGTGCCCGTTGTGTATGTGCCCGTTGTGTATGTGCCCGGTGTGTTTGTGCCCGTTGTGTATGTGCCCGTTGTGTATGTGCCCGTTGTTTGTGCCCGTTGTGTTTGTGCCCGTTGTGTATGTGCCTGTTGTGTTTGTGAGTCTGTGCGTGCGACCGGTTGAAAGTCTGCGTACGTTACACTGATCCATTTCCCTCCTCTTTAAAACAACCTCTGATCAACACACACGTCGGCGCACACAAATAAAGCCGGGCGGACACACGGCGCTTCCCGCCATTAGTACGCTCTGTGGGCTCGAGTAGCGATAGGAATCCATCTCCTTCTACTCTAACCCACCCTCTGATACACACACACTGGCACACAGAAATAAAGACGGACACACGGCGATTCCCGCCATTCGTAAGCTCTGTGGTCTGGCGTAGCATAGCTATTCTGAAGAAGAATAATATCACGAGCAGCGAAATGACGTCACTTCAAGCTTCACGTCATGGCATCATTAGCCCCACGACGCCGTGTTCATAATGACGGCTCGATGTTATACGTCACTCATCGCAGTACTAACATTTGACGTATCAGAGGATCAACTTTTCAGTTTTCTTGCTGATTTTCACGCCTAGGGCTTACAGGTCACAATTTGACCTAGTCCTACCCCAGGGCCGGGACAAACAGCACTCTTATGCAAACACTGTTTATGAAAAATAATGCGGGTATTAATGAGAATATAGTTGTTGTTTTTCGTAAAATAAAAATTAAATTATGTTAGCTGTTTTACAAATAACTCCGAAAAGGTTGTGCAGAAAATTGTCTGATTTTCACACCTAGGGCATACAGGTCACAATATTGACCTAATCGTACCCGACAGCCGAGACAAACTGTAGGCTTATGTAAATACCGTATGCAAAAAATCATGCGATTATAATGAGAAGATTGTTTTTTTCGTAAAAAAAAAAATCAATTGATTTAAGATTAACCCATATAATTCGTGAAATTAATCCCAAAACGTGATTTTTTTTTCTAAAAAAATATTTAATTATCACTCAAAACGTTCTAGAGGTACAATGCTGGTTAACGAATTCATTCAATATCCCTCTTTTATCTATCTGTACGCAAAATATCTAGTAAAAATAAGAAAAATTACGGATTCCAGTGTGGATCAACCGCTTTTTGTGAAACAGCCATTTTCTTGCCAATGAACACCTTAATCAAAACATAGAAAAAAAAAGGTCCCGAGATAATTCATTTACGGACAATATCCTAAAATTTCAAGCTTGTCCGTCCTCAAACGGGGGCTCTAGTCGCTGTCTCACACACACACACACACACACACACACACACACACACACACACACACACACACACACACACACACACACACACACAAACACACAAACACATACACACATACGGCGCTTTGGCGCCAAAAAGACGCTCTCTAGCAAGGTTTGCGAAGCTAGATTTTTATGATTTTTATCTTGTTACTTCTTTGCCAGAATTTCTGTCCCGCATGCCAGAAACGTCATGTGCATGTTCCGGAATGCGCTCCGACCAGCCCCATTTCAAAGTCTACCGTATTTTTTAAATACGGTAGACACAAATTACGCAAACTTAGCTGTAAGAATTCGTATTATGTAAACGTAATGAAAATCCATCTACTCTAAGCTCACGGGACTATTATATGACGTCACCCAGATTTTACAAACTGAGTACATATGAAGTGCACATATATTATTGTAAGTGTTTTAGCATACAAATCGTCGTTTGTGTGACGTTTAATTCCACTAATCACGGAACAAGTGCATCAGACTACCGCGCCTAAAAAAAAATGCTGATTTTATAGGGTCCAAATATGGAATGCTGTGACTTCTATAATGTTTATTTAATGAATACCCGATAAAGGACGAACACGCTGATACTTATTAAAAAGTATTTTCTTGTAGCTATCATACCTTTACTGTCTCTCAAGTACCCCTCCCCCCAAAGTTATGGGGGGTGGATTAGGTAGCTTCGATACGGTGTTTATTTTGGACAAACACCTGGGAAGCTATGTGGTTTTGGGTAGACTTTCAAAATAATAATAATAATAATAATAATAATGTACATTTATATAGCACTTAACCTCCAGATGAATGGTGCTCTAAGCGCTTTACAAGATCAAAAATCACAGAACAAAAAGTATAGAAAGAAAACGCTATAATAAATGTTAAAAAAACTAGAGTGACACATATAAAAAGCTCACACTCACACATACACACACACTGTTACAAGAACAGTTACTGCCAAAGATTGCTAACGCACTGAAATTGCATCTAACTATATGCATAAGAAAACAGACAGGTCTCGAGCAGTGATTTGAAAGCAGCATCTAACTATATGCATAAGAAAACAGATAGGTCTCGAGCAGTGATTTGAAAGCAGCATCTAACTATATGCATAAGAAAACAGACAGGTCTCGAGCAGTGATTTGAAAGCAGCATCTAACTATATGCATAAGAAAACAGACAGGTCTCGAGCAGTGATTTGAAAGCAGCATCTAACTATATGCATAAGAAAACAGACAGGTCTCGAGCAGTGATTTGAAAGCAGCATCTAACTATATGCATAAGAAAACAGACAGGTCTCGAGCAGTGATTTGAAAGCAGCATCTAACTATATGCATAAGAAAACAGACAGGTCTCAAGCAGTGATTTGAAAGCAGACAGAGTTGGGGCATGTCGGACATGGGCTGGAAGGTCGTTCCAGGTGACTGGACCGAAATAAGAAAAGGCAGGCTGGCCCTGGCTAGACTTCTTTCTCCTAGGAACCCTGACAATACGCGTGTCTGATGCTGAACGGAGGGATCTTGAAGGCGTGTAAATATGAACCAGGTCGGACAAAATAATATGGGGGAGCAGAACCGGTAATAACATTGTAACAAATAACAGAGACCTTGTACACAATTCTTTGAAATACAGGCAGCCAGTGCAGGTCAACAAGTAAGGGTTTTATGTGCTTCACGTTTCGGTACTCTGTAAATTAGTCGGGCAGAGAAGTTCTTAACTCTTTGAAGTTTATCAAGAAGATTCTGAGGAACACCAGCCAAAAGGGAATTACACAAATCAATGCGAGAAAGAACAAGGGAGGTAACAAGCGTTTTAGTTGCTTCGGTAGTGAGTTGGTGTCGAATTGAACTGATCTTCCTCAATTCAAAGAAGGAACATTGGCAAACCTTATTGACATGCTCTCTCACGGTCAGCCTATTGTCAAAGATAACACCAAGATTACGCGCCGACTCGGAAAAGGGGATACTGTTCTGACCAACCCTGATCGAGTCTAGGAGATCAGTGGAGGTTGAACAGAAAATCGTAAGGCCTCAGTTTTGCCACTATTCATTTGCAATTTGTTCTGTGTGGTCCAATTCTGAACGTCTGTGACACAGGACTCTAAAGACTGGAACATCTGACTGACATGTTTGCGTTGGGCACTGGCATACAGCTCTGTGTCATCAGCATAAAAATGGTGAGAAACAGAGTGACATTTGATAACACTAAATAAAGGCTGGGTATACAATGTGAAAAGGATCGGCCCCAGAACAGAGCCTTGGGGAACACCGTACACAAGCTCAATGGGATCGGACTCTACTCCCAACACAGACACTACTTGCTTTTTTCCAAAGAGGTAAGACTAAAAAAAAGTAAAGCGGTACTCTTGATGCCAAAAACCGAGTCTAAACGTTGAATGAGAATCTGGTGATCTATCGTGTCAAAAGCAGCGCTCAAATCAAGGAGGACCAGAATAAAAACATTATCTTCATCACTAGCGGTGAGCAGGTCGTTCACGACACGAAGCAACGCCATCTGCTGTGACCGGGGCGGTAGGCGGATTGAAAAACGTGCCAGAGGTCATAACTTTTGATATGGTCGAATAACTGCGACAAAACTATTTTCTCTAGTAATTTTGAAAGAAATGTGAGGTTAGATACAGGTCTGTAATTTTGCAGATCATTTGGGTCAAGAGTGGGCTTTTTAAAATGAGATTTTACAATTGCAGTTTTGAAACATGCTGGGACAACACCCGTTCTAAGAGACTGGTTTACAATTTATGTGACAGCTGGTACAATCTCTCCGCAACATTCAAGTAGAAGAGATGAGGGGACAGGGTCGAGGTCACACGTGTTAGGCAACACCTTAATCATGGTTTCATGCACAAATTTCTCCGTTACAGGACAAAAACATGTAAGAGGCAGACCTGAAAAATAGGTCTCTGCAGATGGATTGTTTTTCATACCAGCATCGGCACATTTATCAATATTGTCACGGATGCTTTCGACTTAGTCACTAAAGTAATCTGAGAAAAGCTTTGGAAGAACTGGGGGTGGATGGGTGCTCGGAAGAATAACAGACCTGACCTTTCCCATAAGGCTGTTGGCATTGCAAAACAATTCTTTGCATGTACCAGCAGCAGCAACCTTAGAACANATAAAACACATTTTTTGCATGGTCTGTCAGACGCGTGACTTTGTGCTTCAACTGACTGAAAATCTGTTTATGCACTGGCAGTCCTGACTTACGCCAAAGTCCCTCAGCCTGACGTCTCTCCTGCTGTCGTTCAGACGCCACGGATGGGAACCGGGGTGTGGAGAGGTGCTGGGTCACCTTGCGACGAGTAGCCGAGGCGTGCTGGTCTAGCAGGGTCCTCAGTCCAGCGTTCAGCTTATCCGCCGAGGCGTGCTGGTCTAGCAGGGTCCTCAGTCCAGCGTTCAGCTTATCCGCCGAGGCGTGCTGGTCTAGCAGGGTCCTCAGTCCAGCGTTCAGCTTATCCGCCGAGGCGTGCTGGTCTAGCAGGGTCCTCAGTCCAGCGTTCAGCTTATCCGCCGAGGCGTGCTGGTCTAGCAGGGTCCTCAGTCCAGCGTTCAGCTTATCCGCCGAGGCGTGTGGGTCTAGCAGGGTCCTCAGTCCAGCGTTCAGCTTATCCGCCGAGGCGTGTGGGTCTAGCAGGGTCCTCAGTCCAGCGTTCAGCTTATCCGCCGAGGCGTGCTGGTCTAGCAGGGTCCTCAGTCCAGCGTTCAGCTTATCCGCCGAGGCGTGTGGGTCTAGCAGGGTCTTCAGTCCAGCGTTCAGCTTATCCGCCGAGGCGTGCTGGTCTAGCAGGGTCCTCAGTCCAGCGTTCAGCTTATCCGCCGAGGCGTGTGGGTCTAGCAGGGTCTTCAGTCCAGCGTTCAGCTTATCCGCCGAGGCGTGCTGGTCTAGCAGGGTCCTCAGTCCAGCGTTCAGCTTATCCGCCGAGGCGTGTGGGTCTAGCAGGGTCCTCAGTCCAGCGTTCAGCTTATCCGCCGAGGCGTGCTGGTCTAGCAGGGTCCTCAGTCCAGCGTTCAGCTTATCCGCCGAGGCGTGTGGGTCTAGCAGGGTCCTCAGTCCAGCGTTCAGCTTATCCGCCGAGGCGTGCTGGTCTAGCAGGGTCCTCAGTCCAGCGTTCAGCTTATCCGCCGAGGCGTGCTGGTCTAGCAGGGTCCTCAGTCCAGCGTTCAGCTTATCCGCCGAGGCGTGTGGGTCTAGCAGGGTCCTCAGTCCAGCGTTCAGCTTATCAGCCGAGGCGTGAGGGTCTAGCAGGGTCCTCAGTCCAGCGTTCAGCTTATCCGCCGAGGCGTGCTGGTCTAGCAGGGTCCTCAGTCCAGCGTTCAGCTTATCCGCCGAGGCGTGCTGGTCTAGCAGGGTCCTCAGTCCAGCGTTCAGCTTATCCGCCGAGGCGTGTGGGTCTAGCAGGGTCCTCAGTCCAGCGTTCAGCTTATCCGCCGAGGCGTGTGGGTCTAGCAGGGTCCTCAGTCCAGCGTTCAGCTTATCCGCCGAGGCGTGTGGGTCTAGCAGGGTCCTCAGTCCAGCGTTCAGCTTATCCGCCGAGGCGTGCTGGTCTAGCAGGGTCCTCAGTCCAGCGTTCAGCTTATCCGCCGAGGCGTGTGGGTGGCCGGAGACGAAAGCGGCGACATAGGCCCTGAACCTCTACCGGTCTCAAGTCATCCTGAAGACTGGAGGCGGACGAGGTTCCTTGTGATCCTGAAGACTGGAGGCGGACGAGGCTTTGCAATATCCAACAGTCACGTGACAGGAAGATGCTCGGAGGACAAGGCATGGCTCACATAGGCGGTCCGAAATATAGAATCCTCCTCTCTGAACACAACCCAGTCAAGTATGTGTCCCTTGTTGTGAGTCGGCTGGTGCACACCTTGAGACAGACCGAAAGTCTGCAGCAGATCCACGACATGAGATGTGTTGGTGTTGTTGGAATGTTAAAATCGCCAACAATCACAAGGTTCCCACTCAATGCATTGCAATGTTCAAGGAAATCAGCAAACTCGCTGAAGAAGACAGTGTCTGTAAGCTTATTCTTCCTGCTGGGGGGGGGGGGGGGGGGTCGATATACGCAGAAGAAATGAACATGTTGTGGGACATTAAAGGTCCGGGTTCAGCAATTAGTCAGTAGAGGACATCGAAAAAAAAATTTCAAAGTCCCTACCTGACACAGAAAATGCAACCCTGACAGGGCCCCGTGTGATGGGATCCCCGAGCACGCACGTTACTATAGCTGCTGTAGAGTGTCAGACGTCCTTGACGGCTGTCACAGTTCACGAAAACAGGTATACACCATCCAGCTGCCTAAGGTCACTTCCAGTTGCATCTGTCCGTGCGCGGTAACATCCAATTCCCGTGCAACTACTGACGACTGAAAAATATCCAACTTTCATTTTGCCGCGCACTGGTGAAGCCTGCACCGAGCCGCGACGTCCAGAGCGTCCCAAAAAGGTCCAGCGAATGGTGGCGGTAAGTCCAACATGATATGGTGTGGTCTTTTCACTTTTGTGGTACAAATATTACTTTTGTTGGTAAGTATATTTCCAACAACAACAAACACCTAGGCGCGTGTAGCTGACGTCGTGTTTACAAAGGGAAGGTACTCGTAAATATGTATTATCAGGGGACACCACTCTAATGACCACTTCCTTGTCAACAACAAAAAGCCCTAGCGATCGTAATGTTATGTGTGTTCTGGTGTACAGGACACTAATTTCGGGGGAAATGATGACTGAGGAAATAACAGCAGACGACAGTGGTGAGAAGTAGGCAGAATACATCGATGAACAAGACGAAGAATAGATTGGAAATCTTAGCCTCACTGTTCGTCTCTTCTGTAGGTCACTATAGTAACAGCCTGAAACTTTGTTTTTAAATTTTCTCTCCTTTATAAATAAGTGTAATAGTTTCTGGGCAATTTTCTATTACACATATTTGTGTTATATATATAATGAAATATGCGATATATTCTGAGCTCTGGTCTGATGTACATTTAGAAGTTTCCACTTTTAGTTGCGATTTGTTTTGGGGGTTCGTGGTGGTTGTTTTTGTGTAAATATCTTCAGAACGCCACGGCGTTTTCTAGTACAAGACCCGTGTGTGCATTACATAACTATACAAATACCAGTCATTTGATTCTTTTTTAGTGCCACATCAAATGAGCTCACAGAGAAGCAAGCAGCTAATGTGTTATTTCTGTGGATACATTTGTGAAGCTAGTACAAAGTGAAAGTGAAGGTGCATCAGTAATGGAACAACGCCCAATCTCATCACAATACATAACAGATAATCGCAGTGGCAAGGTAAGTTGTGAACCTAAAATGTGTGTGTGTGTGTGTGTGTGTGTGTGTGTGTGTGTGTGTGTGTGTGTGTGTGTGTGTGTGTGTGTGTGTGTGTATGCTTGGGACAAAATGTACAGCTGGCTTATATTTAGAACAAAATATACAGCTGTCTGAATAGAATTAAATATACAGCTGTCTGAATAAAAAACAAAATATACCTGCAGTTGTCTGAACACAGACAAAATGTTCAGCTGTCTGAATGAAAACAAATGTACAGCTGCTCGCTGTATGAAAACAACATCAGCAATTATCTGGATGAGAATATAATCAACAGGTCTAGGTAAGGATAAAATATACCACTATAATCAACCTAAAAATTTCTCATATTTTCCTGAAACCACAAGCTTATGTACAGGAGAAATATGAGTGACAAAAACTTATAATATCATTCTTGTATACCAAAATATTTTATTGCGAGTTTTTCTGTGAATCATGTAAATACATGTATGTATATATATTGCTCCATATCATAACACTCAAATGTGCTGCTATTTTGTGACTAAGCCATTTTTAGAAAGCCACACGCACATGCGTATGTGCACACATGCCTATTTTATGTATTTATTTCTTTTTCAACAGGTTTTGTCCATCCATGACTGTGTTTATGGTTTGTTTCTAGACAGCAGGGCTGCCAAGTCAGGTGACTTGAAACTGGTGAATGCACAGACTGGCATCGATTTTCTGAAGACAGCAAGACCTGTCCGATAAGTTGTCACCGACAGAGTTCTACTGTAATCTCCTGCTACTTTCAGGTAATTATCAGTTTGGTGGCATTTGATTTTGAAGTATGGTACACCTGTGCACTTGCACAAAATCATTTTTGTTTGTAAAAGTGTTATCACAGCACACATAAAGTATCTTATAGTGTCCTGGGAATATTGCTGTCACAACACTGTAAGTTATGATTTACATATGGCTGCTACCTCCACACTGTAAGTATATTTACAAGTTGACAGTAAACATTATTATCATGGTGCCATGGTGGTTTTTCTCCCAAGTCTTCATAACAGCTAGTGCTAGCTACTGGTCAGTTTGCCACTCTGTAATGCATGTATCTTTTTTCCAGTATGAAATAGATGTGTATATTATTACTGACTTGATCGCAGCCACTGAAACATCTGGATCATTACCTTGATGAGTGGCACAAAGGCAATTCAAGCGAATTGCATAAAAGGTTTGAGTTGAGCTGTGTGTTTACATGGAGGATTATATCCTCGAGTGTATGCAGAACAAAAACACACGAAACTGTCCTGTCATCGAAATAACCTACTCAGTATAAACTGCTGCTGGTACATTTTCACTTTTGTGCTTTTTTTACTTTCAGGTTTTGCTTTATCTATTATATTGGCCATCTGTTTTCAGTTTCTTTGCTGCTGCCAAAGGCTAAACACCACTTGAAACAAGGGATAAAGCCTGTTATCAACCATCACCACACATTACGAGTGTCCTTGCCAGGCATGATCAAGGTATGTCTTATTTATGCACTTATTTTGACTTAGAGTGTAGATATGTTTCAGTCTCATCATTGAGTGTTTTGAGTGTTAGTCAAGGGGATGTATCTATGTGGCTGAAAATGAAATGGCCCCAAAAAATAATTTTCATTGGCTACAAAGGCTACACAATGCGCAACAGGCTTACCATCCTTGACTTCAACCACCAAGTATGCAAGCAGTATACCAAGATTAGCAACAGGCACTCTGTGGCATACCAGGTAGCACAGCAGAAATATGCATAGTACATGTATGTTACACACTTGTGCAATTTCTGGTACAAGTGCAGTATTGTACTTGTCATTTTCAGTATAATTACAGTACATGTATTTGTATAAATATACTATTTAGGATTGTGACACTGACCATGAAAACTAATTCTTTCTTATGGCAAGTCAGGTGCAGAATTCCTGTTCATGTGCACTGTTTACAGTATGTAGTTATAACAAGGATGAAAAATGAAAGCAGACATGTATGCAATTTATGAAGAAGAATGTCCAAATGTATTGAAAACAAAAAATGTCCAACATTTTGCTTTTACATTCAACTTTAATACTTTCTTCTATAGAGAGTACAAAGTGCACAATATGGAGTATATATTACATGCATGTGTCCATTTATTCATGTCCCAACTACTTGTACAAACAGATGTAAACAATCTCCATGTCAGAAAGTAAATTTTAAAAGTTAATGAAAATGTTCTTTTCATTCTGTTTTTTCTCATCAAGGAATGTGCTCCGTGGCCTTGTATCCCCAATGCCTCACTGATGAGAAGCTCTCCAGTTTGTTACATTACCTACGCAGTACAGATGACAAGATTGAGCAACGAGTGGATGTGGTTTTTCAGCAGAAGTAAAGACTTGGAGGTTGGTTTCACACACATACACAACCAAATAGTGCCCTCAGGTAGTTTAGATTGGGGCTTAGAAACTGCCATCTGATTATGGCCACCTGCTAAGAGCAACAGTGTTTGCTGTTGCCAAGCCCCATATGGCTCTCATGCCACAACTGAAAAAAATCTGTATGTAGAGTGTTGGTGATGTTTGATTGCTATTATAATGTGTGAATTTTATTTGCAAATGTGATGCTATAATTTTTGACGCTGCAAAATTTGACTTCGGTCTGCTTCTTACAAATATCTAGAAAAGTTGGTTCTTCTGTTAACTCGATCAGCTGGATCAAATTCAGTAGTTCTTGTTGTCCATTATTATTAGATGATTCCCACACAAACAGTAGGCCGGATTGTCTTCACTGGTCACGCGCTGATAAGGTGTCGCCTCTACTCCCACATTCGATATGGTCACCAGGGGCTGCTCATCGCATTTTTAGTCTCCCCCAGGGAAAAGTTGGTTATGTTGGCCTGAAAACATATTCATATAATATCATGTTACCAAGCAGCATTGCAAAGCTACAATGTCTTTTATTATTAGAACAAAACTGTATAAATCGTTTGACCATCACCGAGACAAAGAAATTGTTTGTAAAAGTTATTTTGCAAATCTGTCTTGTATGGAGTTTATTGATTACACTGGCTGTGATTCATTACGGTTGGTTTCATGTTGAGTAGATTATACTGGCTGATACCCGGTAGCCAAGTAAACTCCTCTAGAACAGTGTTTGCAGTACATCTTCACATGTACTAACTGACCTTTGTTCTTGTCTTGCAGCTGCCTGCTGAGAGCAAGTTGGGGCACAGTGCACTGCATCAGGCTGTTTGCTGTTCCAAAGTTTCTGTGTGACATTGCTGCTAACGCCCCTGCAGTTTGGTGACATGTTTGACACTGGCCAGTCTGTTGTCTCTTCACTGGTTGGACCTGTCCATGAAGGCTGTCTGTCTGCTGTGGAATCATGGCAATATTAGCATTTTGGTGGATAGCAAAATTTAGCATATGATGATAGAACTATATTGCCATATGTAACAATACATTAGGAAATCGTTGCGGTATATATATATATATATATATATATATATATATATATATATATATATATATATATATATATATATATATATATATATATATATATATATATATATATATATATATATATATATGCCTGCATGTGTACCCGCCCCCTTCAGCCCCCCCCCCCTCCCTCACTTACCAAAACACAGAGACCAAGTTTGAATGACAGCATCATAAGCAAAATATACTATGCATATAATTCAATGACATCACTGAAATTGTTTCTTTATAATTAAAATGGTTGTCTCTGTTCTGTTTGTGTTTTTGCCTCATGTATTATTACAGTTATATATGGTGCTGGAAGTAAAAGTGTACATGTATGTTGTTCTGTAGAGAAGAACCCTATGAGGAAAGAACGTCGCTTAGAAATGACAGTTACAACACAATTTATTACTAGATAATATGAATAAAATTGTGTTGTAGCTGTCTTTTCTAAGCGTCTTTCTTTTTTTCGTTGAGTTCGTCTCTGCATTACACACGCTTCGCAGTCACCATTTTGATCTGGACTATATTGTGGTTAGAATACCAATTACATAATATATATATATGTTTCCTAACATTTATTTCATATCTCATAAACATAGCACGAGGTGAAAGAAACCTAATGCTCCAGCCGAAGGGGTGCATGCCTGCATGATGCCAGCTTGCTTTCATCTGCTTCCTAAAGTCAATCGGGCGGGGGGGGGGGGGGGGGGGGGGGGGGGGTGGGAGGGGGGAGAATTCGCACAACCCCCCAAAATGAAAAAATTAGTAACATTTAAATTAATTTGGGTCGAGGGCATAAAAAGAAATAATTATATGGTCTTGTCAAACAAATGTATACATTATTGGTATGGCGAAGGCCGGAGCCATCTGCTGCGGCCCTGTATCTAATTATTTTGAAACTTGCCTCTCGTTTGCTCATGCACCCTTTAGCTTGTAGTTGGTGTATCGGTGTTTGCTGTCAGGCACCTGCATGAGGTATGCATTGGGCAGGGTGCATTGCATGTGCATAGACAGCAGTTGGTCTGGGGAGAAAATATTATCACTGAATTCATCAAGTTTGCAGACAGTATCTTTTGTGATACAAAAAAAAAAAAAAAAAAAAAAAAACCAAGATGAGAAGTAATCGACAAAGCAAAATATTACCTAGTGCTTGGATTCTTATAATGGAATCAAATTTTATGTCCGTGTAACACACACGAACAGGCACAATCACATCAATGGGTGACAGTCTTCACTCCTAGAAGCTGATTCAGCTTTTCAAAATCCCGAAAAGCTGAATTTCAGCTGTTTGGTTCAGACAGAACAGGCCTTCAGCCAGCCTGTTCCAAATGCAAAAGTCATACATTCTCATGAGTCCCTGCATCCGCAGGAGCTCATGGGAATGTATATCGCTTGCTGGCCATGGATTTATGGGGCATATTTATGTCCCGTTTACATTCATTTCATATTCTCGCACTGTCACCCATGCACATCACATCGTTGCATGATGACCTGTAAATTATCTCCCAGGCTTTTGTGAAAAATAAAATCGTTTTGAGGTGGGCGTTTCCGCGTTGCACGTTGCTTAGCACGGGAGTGCTGTCCCTTACACAAACATTATCTAGTAGCTTCCCTTCGTACAAATGGCGACTACCATAAAGACTTCTTGTTTGCAAACGCTTTCGAGGAAACCTTGTTTCGGATAAATGCGAGGACATAAGAAATGAGAAGACCACGATATAGCATGTTCGACGTACCGTCACCATTCCCTGGGCCATTTTTGGACGCTGTGGACGTCGCTCAGTGCTTCCCAGTACCGGCCCAGAGAGTGAAAGTTGGATAGTCATCCGTTTCGTCGTTGTTGCACGAGACTTGTGGGTGTTACCGTGTACGGACAGATGCAACTGGAAGTGACCTTTGGCAGCTGAGTGGCGTATACCTGTTTGCGTGAACTGTGACAGCCGTCAAGGACGTCTGACACTCTACAGCAGCTATAGTAACGTGAATGTTCGGGGATCCCATCTGACGAGGCCCTGTCAGGGTTGCACTTTTAAAGTCAGGTAGGGACTTCGAAATTTTTTTTCGCTGTCCTCAACTGACTAATTGCTGAACCAGGACCTTTAAGTGCACTTGTGCCAGTTTAAATAATGAGTGTGGGAAGGGGAAGGCAGATTTGACTGTGGCCTGGTCCAGCAGACATTCTCGCATCAGATTGGCTATACCTCCACCACGCGAAGCACGAGGAAATGATCTGAGGGTGTAACCAGGCTACACCTCCACCACGCGACGCACGAGGAAATGATCTGAGGGTGCAACCAGGCGGGGTCAAGTCCATACACTTGGCTTCGTCTCCCTGGCCTCTCTTTGACCCACAGACTGTGCATTGAAGGTACACATGACAAAATGTTTATCACGAGCCTTAGTGTCAATGTGGATAAGTTTACCTGACTGTCCAGTTGCTGGTGCTGAAATCTCAACTTGCACATCACTATGAGAGGCAAGGGTAGAATGGTCAAGGGTAGACAAGTCATGCTGTGTTGACTTGAAGTCAGAACGCCATGATACACGAACTGGGAAGGGTCGCCCATGTATCCCTTCCTCCGCCTCCTAAAGGCAATCCCCCTCCTCAGTCTCGAGCCCGAGCGAGGCGGGAAGGAGTGACACTCATAGCCTGCAGGGGTCATGGCGCTATTGTATGCATCATGACCTTATGGGTACAGTCATGTTTCTCTGAGCATCACAACATCAAGGCTATTGTCAACGATCATGTCAGCATGTGATGAAGCTCTATGCTCGTGCATAGTGCTCACACATTAGGGTTAGTACGGTACGGTTGTTGTTAACGGTTTGTTTGTGCCGATAGTCCGTGAGGCCGAGATCCACGTGAAATCTTCAAGACATGGTTAGCACGGGAGTTTTAGTGAGTTCTGTTATAGTGAGTCCTAGGCAAAAGTTTAGTCTGTCAGAGCAGAAATACGTTAATACGGGCTTTCTTGTCAGAGGGATCAGATGTGTTTGAGATACCTAGCCCGAATTCCAAGACTCTGAAGCCTAGAATTCAGGTATATTTTTATATATGTAGTATTGATAGTTGCTTAGTTAAAGACGGTATGCTTTGGTAAGAGTAATTTGGTTGTGTAGTGTTGACCGGTTTTGGTTCAGTTATGTTGGTTTAGAATTCATTGAAGTAACCGGTGTTTTTGGTATACAGTTATTTACCGAGATGGATGACTAAAGGTGTGTATGCTTAAGTCACTATGAAGGTAGTACGTGGATGGTTAAGCATAGTCTTTTCCAGTGTATAAAGTAGTGGATAGCAAGAGTGTTAGGCTATAGTCTGTTTCAAGATAGTGACAGAGATGTGGGTGTTACGGAAGTAGTCGGGTTATGAAGCACGTGTGTGTGAATGAACGTGAGTTATTTGTATCAGCCAGGTTACGTAATGTTTCTCATGTCATCCAATATGTTGTGTGTTTAGCAAGCGTTACGTTTTGAATCCTTGTTGTTGTGTTTAGAGTGCTTGTAAAGAGTGGAACGACGGACGCCGAGACGTCAGTCACAGGTGGGACCTAACGTGAGGTCATCCCTCCAGCTCTTCACTCAGAGTGAGTCTGATCGGGACCAAGATACCAGGATCACAGCGAGAACTGCGCTACGGTGCGAGTACAAGGACGTCCGTGTTACAGACAGGACGACAGGAAAGAGCATACAACGGACTTGCACGCCTAGACGTGAGAAGGACCAACGTAACCAGGCAATAACATCAAACAGGTTGGAGACTGAGAACTAACACCTAGCCTGGCGAGATATTGTGAATTGTGTGTGTGTGATGTTCGGATGTTAGTAGAGAAGTGTATATAGTTTGATAATCTTTTTGAACCTTTTAGTGTATAAAAGTTACTTTAGAAAGGGAGCCCGTGTGTTGAGTTTTACCGCATGAATGCGCCCGTCTGAGTCAGTGGCGGTGTATGCGTCTGTTGTGCGAGAGTCTGTGCGTACGGCTGTGGGCAAGTCTGCGTGCGTTACACAGCAGTTTTTTGTCGGCAGGACTGAGCATTCAAACACATGATATTTAATTTAATGTTTTGCGTTTGCATCGCTTGCGCGGTATCCCGACCTGCACCAATTTCAACAAAGCGCAGTGGAGAGGTCAAGTCTTTTGTCAAGCGTGACGGTATGGCAGCCAGCAGTTGAGCGCGATTGTACGTCATAGGTACATGGACAGAGCGCTCATCTGGTTGACCCACTGACTCAGACTGTAAACAGTCCCGTGCAGGCAGCGCGCTAGCACCGGGCGATAGCAATGGTGAACGCCCCACTGTAACTAACCTTGTTGAAAATAGCACGGCCAGTGCTAGAAGACGAGGTTGAAAGGAGGCAAGAAATGTCCACCAAAAGGGAGCTTCGAGCATCAAGATGCCCTCTGACAGTCTCCGATACCCCGCGGGGGGAGGGTGGTCTACGGAGGGCCAAAGGTTTACTACCTTTGTGTGAAATCTGACTGAAAAGTTGGCCAAAACGTTGATAAAACCTAAATTCTTCCAGAAACTGGCATTTTTCACACATATGCCGACCTCCTAGCCCTATGACCCTTGAACTTTCCAAGGGTTCATCCAAATTAGTATGCATAGAAAACCCTTTCCACCAGGTATCTCTGTGCCAAGTCATTGGGTTTGAAGTTGACAATAATATTTGAGGAGAAACAATTTGTGAGAGAGGTCACTGAAATTGGTATGTCAGAAAGGTCTTACCACAAAGTACCCTTGGGTCAAGTTTGAAGTCTGAGGCTTGAATAGTCTCCTAGAAAATGCCAACGTTAAAGTTTACCACGGACTACAGACGCCGGAGAGACGACGGATGGCCCATTACATAGACTCACTTTAGCAATCTCACATGAGCCAAAAATACCACAGGGAGTGAGTGTTGTTTTACTAGGAAGAATACAATCCTGCAATGTTCATTTCCCTGCAGTTTTTCTTCCGACTACACCGGCGCAGATGCCGAAAGCTGTGCGCAGAATACAGGGGGACATGAACCAGACCTCTTGCAGGCGGCTGGCTTTTTCCCAATGTCAAGTTCTGTCGGAATATCAAATTCGTTCCCGTCTTTCAGCTTTCATTTCTCGCCCGGCCGTAGTCCAGTTCTTGCTACCTAGAGACGAGGATGGACTGAGACTTGAAACGATGGCCATCGACCCAGCACATCCAGCACGGTCGGCGTTGTGGCTGACTTAAATCCCTGCCACTCATCACGTACAGACGTGTCCCAAGCGTGATGCCCGGCAGCATCGGCCAACATGGGCAATTCGCTGGGCAGTCACTGATGGGGGCAGGGGATGCCGTTGACGTCACCAAGCACAGCACCCCGACCGTGAACTGGCTATTGAACCGGCCAAAGTACTCGGAATCAGCGAAATGGCTCAGTCGGGTACACGGCAAAAAGTACCTGTAACAAGTACAGCAAAGACCTCCTCAGTACTGACACGCAGGACAGAGTCTGTCTTACACACACAGTTTGTACACGCAGGACAGAGTCTGTCTTACACACACAGTTTGTACACGCAGGATAGAGTCTGTCTTACACACACAGTTTGTACACGCAGGACAGAGTCTGTCTTACACACACAGTTTGTATATGGAGGATAGCGTGTACTTCACACACAGTTTGTATATGGAGGATAGCGCGTACCTCACACACAGTTTGTATATGGAGGATAGCGCGTACCTCACACATTTTGTATATGGAGGATAGCGTGTACCTCACACACATTTTGTATATGGAGGATAGCGTGTACCTCACACACAGTTTGTATAGTATGGAGGATAGCGTGTACCTCACACAGTTTGTATATGGAGGATAGCGCGTACTTCACACAGTTTGTATATGGAGGATAGCGCGTACCTCACACACAGTATATGGAGGATAGCGCGTACTTCACACACAGTTTGTATATGGAGGATAGCGCGTACTTCACACACAGTTTGTATATGGAGGATAGCGCGTACCTCACACAGTTTGTATATGGAGGATAGCGTGTACCTCACACAGTTTGTATATGGAGGATAGCGTGTACCTCACACAGTTTGTATATGGAGGATAGCGCGTACCTCACACAGTTTGTATATGGAGGATAGCGTGTACTTCACACACAGTTTGTATATGGAGGATAGCGTGTACCTCACACAGTTTGTATATGGAGGACAGTGTGTACCTCACACACAGTTTGTATATGGAGGATAGCGTGTACTTCACACACAGTTTGTATATGGAGGATAGCGTGTACCTCACACAGTTTGTATATGGAGGACAGTGTGTACCTCACACACAGTTTGTATATGGAGGATAGCGTGTACTTCACACACAGTTTGTATATGGAGGATAGCGTGTACTTCACACACAGTTTGTATATGGAGGATAGCGCGTACCTCACACAGTTTGTATATGGAGGATAGCGCGTACCTCACACAGTTTGTATATGGAGGATAGCGTGTACCTCACACACAGTTTGTATAGTATGGAGGATAGCGCGTACTTCACACAGTTTGTATATGGAGGATAGCGCGTACCTCACACACAGTTTGTATATGGAGGACAGTGTGTACCTCACACACAGTTTGTATATGAAGGATAGCGTGTACCTCACACATAGTTTGTATATAGAGGATAGCGTGTACCTCACACACAGTTTGTATAGTATGGAGGATAGCGTGTACCTCACACACAGTTTGTATATGGAGGATAGCGTGTACCTCACACACAGTTTGTATAGTATGGAGGATAGCGTGTACCTCACACACAGTTTGTATATGGAGGATAGCGCGTACCTCATACAGTTTGTATATGGAGGATAGCGCGTACCTCACACAGTTTGTATATCGAGGATAGCGTGTACCTCACACACAGTTTGTATAGTATGGAGGATAGCGCGTACCTCACACAGTTTGTATATGGAGGATAGCGCGTACCTCACACAGTTTGTATATGGAGGGTAGTGTGTACCTCACACACAGTTTGTATATGAAGGATAGCGTGTACCTCACACATAGTTTGTATATGGAGGATAGCGCGTACCTCACACACAGTTTGAATATGGAGGATAGCGTGTACTTTACACACAGTCTAAACTATGTACTTGTAGAATAACATGTACTTTACACACGGTCTGAATAATGAGGATAGAGTGTACTTTACACACGGTCTGAATATGGAGGATAGCCTGTACCCAACACACGGTCTGAATATAGAGGATAGAGTGTACTTTACACACGGTCTGAATATAGAGGATAGCCTGTACCCTACACACGGTCTGAATATGGAGGATAGAGTGTACTTTACACACGGTCTGAATATGGAGGATAGAGTGTACTTTACACACGGTCTGAATATGGAGGATAGCCTGTACCCTACACACGGTCTGAATATAGCCTGTACCCTACACACGGTCTGAATATAGAGGATAGCCTGTACCCTACACACGGTCTGAATATAGAGGATAGCCTGTACCCTACACACGGTCTGAATATGGAGGATAGAGTGTACTTTACACACGGTCTGAATATAGAGGATAGCCTGTACCCTACACAGGGTCTGAATACAGAGGATAGCCTGTACCCTACACACGGTCTGAATATGGAGGACAGCGAGCAGGCGCCGGACTAGCGGTGTGTCAGCACAGTCATGGTGTCAGGTTGTGATAATGTACATGATCAGGTAAGTCATGGTGTCAGGTTGTGATAATGTACATCAGGACAGTCATGGTGTCAGGTTGTGATAATGTACATCAGGACAGTCATGGTGTCAGGTTGTGATAATGTACATCAGTCAGGACAGTCAAGGTGTCAGGTTGTGATAATGTACATCAGGTAAGTCATGGTGTCAGGTTGTGATAATGTACATCAGGACAGTCATGGTGTCAGGTTGTGATAATGCACATCAGTCAGGACAGTCATGGTGTCAGGTTGTGATAATCTACATCAGGTAAGTCATGGTGTCAGGTTGTGATAATGTACATCAGGACAGTCATGGTGTCAGGTTGTGATAATGTACATCAGGACAGTCATGATGTCAGGTTGTGATAATGTACATCAGTCAGGACAGTCATGGTGTCAGGTTGTGATAATGTACATCAGTCAGGACAGTCATGGTGTCAGGTTGTGATAATGTACATCAGTCAGGACAGTCATGGTGTCAGGTTGTGATAATGTACATCAGGAGATGTGTGGTAGTGGCCGGGGATGTAGATTATCTAATTTTTGACCTTGGTTGACTTTGGTCGCTTCGAGGCTCAATCACTAGGTTCTTGCTGTCAGGAGCCTTGGGCAGATCGGCGATGTCACGTGACTACTGTAGGATCCACGCTGTAACCGTTTCGGGTCTAGTTGCACAATGACCGGAGTCTCGTGGTGCTACGGCCCAGTTGCACAATGACCGGAGTCTCGTGGGACTACGGTCTAGTTGCACAATGACCGGAGTCTCGTGGGGCTAGGGTCTAGTTGCACAATGACCGGAGTCTCGTGGGGCTAGGGTCTAGTTGCGCAATGACCGGAGTCTCGTGGAGCTACGGCCCAGTTGCACAATGACCGGAGTCTCGTGGGGCTAGGGTCTAGTTGCACAATGATCGGCGTCTCGTGGGGCTAGGGTCTAGTTGCACAATGACCGGAGTCTCGTGGGGCTAGGGTCTAGTTGCGCAATGTCCGGAGTCTCGTGGGGCTAGAGTCTACTTGCACAATGACCGGAGTCTCGTGGAGCTACGGCCCAGTTGCACAATGACCGGAGTCTCGTGGGGCTAGGGTCTAGATGCGCAATGACTGGAGTCTCGTGGGGCTAGGGTCTAGTTGCGCAATGACCGGAGTCTCGTGGGGCTAGGGGCTAGTTGCACAATGACCGGAGTCTTGTGGGGCTAGGGTCTAGTTGCGCAATGACCGGAGTCTCGTGGGGCTAGGGTCTAGTTGCACAATGACCGGAGTCTCGTGGGGCTAGGGTCTAGTTGCACAATGACCGGAGTCTCGTGGGGCTAGGGTCTAGTGCAATGTCCGGAGTCTCGTGGGGCTAGGGGCTAGTTGCACAATGACCGGAGTCTTGTGGGGCTAGGGTCTAGTTGCGCAATGACCGGAGTCTCGTGGGGCTAGGGTCTAGTTGCGCAATGACCGGAGTCTCGTGGGGCTAGGGGCTAGTTGCACAATGACCGGAGTCTTGTGGGGCTAGGGTCTAGTTGCGCAATGACCGGAGTCTCGTGGGGCTAGGGTCTAGTTGCACAATGTCCGGAGTCTCGTGGGGCTAGTGTCTATTTGCTATGTGGCTGGGGTCAGGGCCAGGGAGGCTTTCTGTCAGGCACGTCAGCATGTGTGGATGTAGTATCTATAGATGTGATGTGTGAATGTAGCATCTGTCTGATGTGTGAATGTAGTATCTGTCTGATGTGTGAATGTAGCATCTGTCTGATTTGTGAATGTAGCATCTGTCTGATGTGTGAATGTAGTATCTGTCTGATGTGTGAATGTAGCATCTGTCTGATGTGTGAATGTAGTATCTATAGGTCTGATGTGTGAATGTAGTATCTATAGGTCTGATGTGTGAATGTAGCATCTGTCTGATGTGTGAATGAAGCATCTATAGGTCTGATGTGTGAATGTAGTATCTATAGGTCTGATGTGTGAATGTAGCATCTGTCTGATGTGTGAATGAAGCATCTATAGGTCTGATGTGTGAATGTAGCATCTGTCTGGTGTGTGGATGTAGTATCTATAGGTCTGATATGTGAATGTAGTATCTATAGGTCTGATATGTGAATGTAGCATCTGTCTGATGTGTGAATGAAGCATCTATAGGTCTGATGTGTGAATGTAGCATCTATAGGTCTGATGTTTGAATGTAGCATCTGTCTGATGTGTGAATGTAGCATCTGTCTGATGTGTGAATGTAGTATCTGTCTGATGTGTGAATGAAGCATCTATAGGTCTGATGTGTGAATGTAGCATCTGTCTGATGTGTGAATGTAGCATCTGTCTGATGTGTGAATGTAGTATCTATAGGTCTGATGTGTGAATGTAGCATCTGTCTGATGTGTGAATGAAGCATCTATAGGTCTGATGTGTGAATGTAGCATCTGTCTGATGTGTGAATGTAGCATCTGTCTGATGTGTTAATGTAGTATCTGTCTGATGTGTGAATGAAGCATCTATAGGTCTGATGTGTGAATGTAGCATCTGTCTGATGTGTGAATGTAGTATCTGTCTGATGTGTGAATGTAGTATCTGTCTGATGTGTGAATGTAGCATCTGTCTGATGTGTGAATGTAGTATCTGTCTGATGTGTGAATGTAGCATCTGTCTGATGTGTGAATGAAGCATCTATAGGTCTGATGTGTGAATGTAGTATCTATAGGTCTGATGTGTGAATGTAGCATCTGTCTGATGTGTGAATGTAGCATCTGTCTGATGTGTGAATGTAGCATCTGTCTGATGTGTGAATGTAGCATCTGTCTGATGTGTGAATGAAGCATCTATAGGTCTGATGTGTGAATGTAGTATCTATAGGTCTGATGTGTGAATGTAGCATCTGTCTGATGTGTGAATGTAGCATCTGTCTGATGTGTGAATATAGCATCTGTCTGATGTGTGAATGTAGCATCTATAGGTCTGATGTGTGAATGTAGCATCTATAGGTCTGATGTGTGAATGTAGCATCTGTCTGATGTGTGAATGTAGCATCTGTCTGATGTGTGAATGTAGGATCTGTCTGATGTGTGAATGTAGCATCTATAGGTCTGATGTGTGAATGTAGTATCTATAGGTCTGATGTGTGAATGTAGCATCTATAGGTCTGGATGTATCAGAGCTGACGAGGAAAAAACAGCCTTCACATTGCCGACTAGATCACTAGATAAGCGTCAGAATAATGCCGGTTACATGGACGTTATTGTGGTGCGGAAAGCTTCACGGTGATGCTGGCATGGGGTGTTGGTGGGGTGGGGGTGCTGCTGGCTTGGGGTGTTGGTGGGGTTGGGGTGCTGCTGGCATGGGGTGTTGGTGGGGTAAGGGTGCTGCTGGCTTGGGGTGCTGGTGGGGTGGGGGTGCTACTGGCATGGGGTGTTGGTGGGGTGGGGTGCTGCTGGCTTGGGGTGCTGGTGGGGTGGGGTGCTGGTGGGGTGGGGTGCTGGTGGGGTGGGGGTGCTGCTGGCTTGGGGTGTTGTTGGGGTGGGGGTGCTGCTGGCTTGGGGTATTGGTTGGGTGGGGTGCTGCTGGCTTGGGGTGCTGGTGGGGTGGGGTGTGGGTGAACGAGGAGAGTCCGTGGGATGGTACAGTAAGACTCGTGTTGGTTTAGTCATCAGTGTAATGCAGCAGTGACTGCCAATATCCATACTCCACTGTAATGCAGCAGTGACTGCCAATATCCATACTCCACTGTAATGCAGCAGTGACTGCCAATATCCATACTCCACTGTAATGCAGCAGTGACTGCCAATATCCATACTCCACTGTAATGCAGCAGTGACTGCCAATATCCATACTCCACTTTAATGCAGCAGTGACTGCCAATATCCATACTCCACTGTAACGCAGCAGTGACTGCCAATATCCATACTCCACTGTAACGCAGCAGTGACTGCCAATATCCATATTCCACTGTAATGCAGCAGCGACTGCCAATATCCATATTCCACTGTAATGCAGCAGTGAGTGCCAATATCCATATTCCACTGTAATGCAGCAGTGACTGCCAATATCCATATTCCACTGTAATGCAGCAGTGACTGCCAATATCCATATTCCACTGTAATGCAGCAGTGACTGCCAATATCCATATTCTACTGTAATGCAGCAGTGACTGCCAATATCCGTAATTCGCTGTAATACAGGAGTGATCGCCAATATCCATAACCCTGTAATATAGCGGTGATTGCCAATACCCATAATCCTGTAATACAGGAGTGATTGCCAATACCCACAATCCAGCTAACACAGCTAGGACACATCTGACTAAGGACACAGGGGTTCCAGGGGTTCCGGACCACCCCCCCCACCCCCAGACCCCAAATTATTAAAAATGCTATTACACAGTCACTTTTTTTTCGGGTGTATGGACCCCCCCCCCCCCCCCCCCGTCCACCCGTTGTTTGATATTTTGCCGAATGGTGAGCGTCTTAACATGCACGCACCTCCCCCCCCCCCCCGCCCCTTCCGCTTTCCGATTTACCGCAGGGGAGGCCTTTTGTATGAGGTTGAAGAACCCACACGAAACGTTGGAACCCCCCTCCCCCTCCCCCATCCCCTGAGGTAACTGATCCGCCCCTGGTGATTAACAATATCCATAATCCACTGTAAAACAGGAGTGATTGCCAATAACCACAATCCTGTAATACAGTAGTGACTGCCAATATCCATACTCCACTGTAATACAGTAGTGACTGCCAATATCCTTACTCCACTGTAATACAGTAGTGACTGCCAATATCCATACTCCACGGTTATACGGTAATGACTGCCAATATCCATACTCCACTGTAAACAGTAGTGACTGCCAATATCCATTCTCCACTGTAATACAGTAGTGACTGCCAATATCCATACTCCACTGTAATACAGGAGTGACTGCCAATATCCATACTCCACTGTAAAACAGGAGTGACTGCCGATATCCATACTCCACTGTAAAACAGGAGTGACTGCCAATATCCATAATCCACTGTAAAATATTAGTGACTGCCAATATCCACAATCCACTGTAAAACAGGAGTGACTGCCAATATCCATAATCCACTGTAAAACAGGAGTGACTGTCAATATCCATAATCCACTGTAAAACAGGAGTGACTGCCAATATCCATAATCCACTGTAAAACAGGAGTGACTGCCAATATCCATAATCCACTGTAAAACAGGAGTGACTGCCAATATCCATAATCCACTGTAAAACAGGAGTGACTGCCAATATCCATAATCCACTGTAAAACAGGAGTGACTGCCAATATCCATAATCCATTGTAAAACAGGAGTGACTACCAATATCCATAATCCACTGTAAAACAGGAGTGACTGCCAATATACATAATCCACTGTAAAACAGGAGTGACTGCCAATATCCATAATCCACTGTAAAACAGGAGTGACTGCCAATATCCATAATCCACTGTAAAACAGGAGTGACTGCCAATATCCATAATCCACTGTAAAACAGGAGTGACTGCCAATATCCATAATCCACTGTAAAACAGGAGTGACTGCCAATATCCATAATCCACTGTAAAACAGGAGTGACTGCCAATATCCATAATCCACTGTAAAACAGGAGTGACTGCCAATATCCATAATCCACTGTAAAACAGGAGTGACTGCCAATATCCATAATCCACTGTAAAACAGGAGTGACTGCCAATATCCATAATCCACTGTAAAATGGCTGTTCTTGCCTTTTCACCATTTGACTGTTTTTACAGTCGTACAAAAACAAAAAAAAAAAAAAAAAAAAAAAAAAACCACCTGGTGAAAAGACAAGAAGAAGCCATTTTCAGTCCCCTAATAGAGCAGACTTCAATATCGAGGTCAAGCATGCAGACTTCATGTATGTCTGCAGGTTTGAAAGCTTGGCCAATTCACGTGAAAGTGGACCTTGAGTCTTTCACTGGCTTAATT
>BTPG01000006.1:212790209-212795209 GCA_036245525.1 Semisulcospira habei
CATGCAGATTTCAACATGTTCATACAAGGCTCCCAGGGCTAAAAAACACTGTTCCCGTCTTTATTTGTTTCATTCCTTCTGGACCACTGCCCTCCCTACTCTCCCGTGCAAGCGATTCCGTCCTAGTGTGTGTGCTGACATCACCATGGCGACAGTCGTGCGATCACGTGACTCGTGTAAGACGCTCTCCATCACTTGAGGCGGATAAAGACACTGACATGATGAGGGTTGTCTCCCCGGAGGGCACTTATCACGGCATTTAGCCATTCCCTTCCGCCCCCACCTCCACCATCCACAAACTACACACCACCTCCCGCCCCTCAACACCATCAGCATACACACCACCCCCCCGCCCCTCAACACCATCAACACACACGTCTCCTCCTCCTGTCCTCCTCCCCGCCACTAGCCTGGATCGATCGTCAAACCCACAGAAAGTCAGTCATCTGCAAATGCCATAAAAACAAAACAAAGAGGCCTGAATGCTGACGGGGTTGCTCCTGTTTCTGGTCACGCCTGGTTTAATAATACACGTAACGATGATGATGATGATGATGATGATGATGATGATGATGATGATGATGATGATGATGGTGGTGATGATGATGATGATGATGATAATGATAATAATAATAATAATAATAATAATAATAATAATAATAATAATAATAATAATGCTTGTAGTGACCTATACTGTACTGTAGGGTCAATCCTGTGTCCAACACGGAACCTGACGGCCTTCTGTCTGTTGTCCCATGCCTTTTGTCTTCAGTCCTATGCCTTATGCCTTTTGTCTTCAGTCCTATGCCTTATGCCTTTTGTCTTCAGTCCTATGCCGCCTGTCCTATGCCTTATGCCTTTTGTCTTCAGTCCTATGCCGCCTGTCCTATGCCTTGTGCCTTTTGTCTTCAGTCCTTTGCCGCCTGTCCTATGCCTTATGCCTTTTGTCTTCAGTCCTTTGCCGCCTGTCCTATGCATTATGTCTTTTGTCTTCAGTTTTATGCCGCCTGTCCTATGCCTTATGCCTTTTGTCTTCAGTCCTATGCCGCCTGTCCTATGCCTTATGCCTTTTGTCTTCAGTCCTTTGCCGCCTGTCCTATGCATTATGTCTTTTGTCTTCAGTCCTATGCCGCCTGTCCTATGCCTTATGCCTTTTGTCTCCAGTCCTATGCCGCCTGTCCTATGCCTTATGCCTTTTGTCTTCTCTCCTATGCCGCCTGTCCTATGCCTTATACCTTTTGTCTTCAGTCCTATGCCTTATGCCTTTTGTCTTCTCTCCTATGCCTTTTGTCCTATGCCTTTTGTGCTATGCCTTCTCTCCTATGCCTTTTGTCCTATGCCTTTTGTGCTATGCCTTCTCTCCTATGCCTTTTGTCCTCTGCCATATGTCTTTTGCCTTCTGCCTTCTGTCATATCTTCTGCCTTCAGTCATATGTCTTTTGCCTTCTGTCACCACAAAGAATGTTTTCCATCTGCCTTCTGCCTTCTGTCTTTTGCTTTTTATCTTCTGTTACCACGAAGAAAGCCTTACACCTCTCTTCTGTCTTCTGCGTTCTGTCTTCTGTTACCGCAAAGGATATCTTGCACCTGCAAGAGACACAAAACAGGCAAAGGTTTTTTTTTTAGGGGAGACAGCCTGTCACCACAAAACAGCAGCCTGCCCCCGTCCACAACAGCAGTCTGCCCCCGTCCACAACAGCAGCCTGCCCCCGTCCACAACAGCAGCCTGTCCCCGTCCACAACAGCAGCCTGTCCCCGTCCACAACAGCAGCCTGCCCCCGTCCACAACAGCAGCCTGTCCCCGTCCACAACAGCAGCCTGTCCCCGTCCACAACAGCAGTCTGCCCCCGTCCACAACAGCAGTCTGCCCCCGTCCACAACAGCAGTCTGCCCCCGTCCACAACAGCAGTCTGCCCCCGTCCACAACAGCAGTCTGCCCCCGTCCACAACAGCAGTTTGCCCCCGTCCACAACAGCAGTCTGCCCCCGTCCACAGCAGCAGTCTGCCCCCGTGCCTGTCTGCCCCCGTGCCAGTCTGCCCCCGTGCCTGTCTGCCCCCGTGCCTGTCTGCCCCCGTGCCTGTCTACCCCCGTGCCTGTCTACCCCCGTGCCTGTCTGCCTCATGCCGTGCACGTCTTACGACTTGTACTGTCAGCGCGCCTCGCACCGACCGCGGCTTTACTCTTGGGCGCCACTCCACAGGGTTGACAGTGGAACCATCTGGGCCCCAGTTCAGTGGTGGAGGCGTACAGAAGACTGGGGTAGGTGGGTGGGTGGGTAGGGGGGTGGGATAGGTTGGGGGGAGGGTGTTTGGTGATGGAGGCGAGAAAGGAATTGGGGGGGGGGGGGTGAGGGGTGTTTGGTGATGAAGGCGCTGATCCTATGATTGTTGGAACTCATCCCTTGATTGGCCCGTCTCCCTCTTTCTGTATCACCCGCACGTTGGCGTAGGAGGATCAGAAATCGGCTCTGTCAGCCAAAGACCCCTACACCTGACGGATTGTGGCAGATGACGTCACTGGCGGAGTGAGTTGCTGGACGATCTGCCGGCTGTCTGGCGTTAGGATGGGCGGCTAGGTCACTCTGGTCAACAGATCAGTGGACATACCCCCTAACCACCCTCCCCCCACCCACCCATAAACAGCCAGAAACCACTGACTGGAACACCCATGCGCAGCCCAGACACCATACAGACATGCTTACGCCCCTTGGAACAGCCTCCCCGCCCCTATCGATAACTGTCAAACGCTCTCCTCATACAAATCACTTCTCAAAACCCACCTCTACAACGCTGCCTTTTACTAGTTCATTTTCCCAGCCATGCACAATTCATCACCACTGCCACGTGTGTGTGTGTGTGTGTGTGTGTGTGTGTGTGTGTGTGTGTGTGTGTGTGTGTACGTGTGTGTGTGTGTGTGTGTGTGTGTGTGTGTGTGTGCGTGTGTTGTGTGTGTTGTGTGTGTGTGTGTGCGTGTGTTGTGTGTTGTGTGGTGTGTGTGTGTGTGTCTTAACTGTCAGCTTTTCATTGTATAAGCGCTTAGAGCTACTTTTAGAATAAGCGCTTAACAAAGCTCCTTTAAATTATTATTATTATTATTATTATTATTATTATTATTATTATTATTATTATTACACAATCATCCTCCAACCTGACCTAGACAGCTCGATTCCAGCACACCACCACCACCACCATCGCCATTATCATCATCATCATCATGAGGAGTGGAGGATGACTATGAATTACTAACGTCGCGGCGCCAATCCCTCATTGTCAGCAGGCGGTGAAAAGCGAAAAGAGAACTGTGGTGGCGATAAAAGGCCAGAGTTGCCTGTTCCTGACCCTGACTACCGGCCGGCGACTCACGACATCCGCCCATCACTCTTGTATTTAGATCCACGACTGTCGGTATTAAGCATGCCAACGTGAGGCCTGCAAGATTTACACCGACTACAAATCATCATTAGATCGAACTCACCATCACTGTCGCTGTTAAGCTTGCCAACGTGAGCCAGTGTGACTACAAATAACCATTAAATAGCTTTCCCTCAAGAACCTCATTCCAGCCTCCTCCCCCCCCCCCCCACCCTCTTCCTCTCCTTTTCTGTCAAATATCGGCGGTCGGTCAAATGGGATTACACGCGCACGTTACGGGGAAGCACAATCCTATAGGGCGCAGTACAGTCCTGTACATTCCACAGCAGCAAATCCTGCACGATCATGGGCAGCACAATCCTGTACGATACGGGACAGGAAGTCCTGCACGATACGGGACAGGAAATCCTGCACGATACGGCACAGGAAGTCCTGCACGATACGGGACAGCAGGTCCCGCACTATACGAGACAGCAAGTCCTGCACGATACGGGACAGCAAATTCTGCACGATACGGGAAGCAAATCCTGCACGATAAGAGAAAGAGAGTCCTGCACGATACGGGACAGCTAGTCCTGCACTATACGAGACAGCAAATCTTGCACGATACGGGTCAACACAATCCTGCACGATACGGGTCAACACAATCCTGCACGATACGGGCCAACACAAGCCTCTAATATACGGGACAGAAAGTCCTGCACGATACGGACCAACACAATCCTGCACGATACGGGACAGCAAATCCTGCACGATACGGGACAGCAAGTCCTGCACGATAAGAGACAGCAAGTCCTGCACCATACGGAACAACAAATCCTGCACGATACGGGCCAACACAATCCTGCACGATACGGGACAGCAAATCCTGCACGATACGAGACAGCAAGTCCTGCACGATACGGGCCAACACAATCCTGCACGATACGGAACGGTAAATCGTGCATTATACGGGACATCAAATCCTGGACGATTATGGTCAGCACAGTCCTGCACGATACGGGACATCAAGCCTTTGTGGAGGTGCGGTCTCCGGTGATTAGGGGCACCATTCCATACTCCCTGGGTTCCCATTCCACTTTCCTTGGGGCGCCATTCCACACTCCCTGGGTTCCCATTCCACACTCCTTGGGGCGACATTCCACACTCTTTGGGGGGTGTCATTCTACACTCCCTGAGGCGCCATTCCACACTCCTTGGGGCGCCATTCCACACTCCCCGAGGCGTAATTCCACACTCCTTGGGGCGTCATTCCACACTCCTTGGGACGCCATTCCATACTCCATGGGGCGCCATTCCACACTCCTTGGGGCGTTTTCCTTACTCCACGGGGAGCCATTCCAGACACCATGGGGCGCCATTCCATACTCCATAGGGCGTCATTCCATACTCCTTGGGGTGCCATTCCATACTCCATGGGGCGTCATTCCACACTTCTTGGGACGCCATTCCACACTCCTTGGGGCGGCATTCCATACTCCATGAGGCACCATTCTATACTCCATGAGGCGTCATTCCATACTCCAAGGGGTGAAATTCCACACTCACTGGGACCCCATTCCACACTCCACGGGGCGCCATTCCACATTCCTTGGGGCGTCATTTCACACTCCTTGTCAGAGTTATTA